>OU343220.1:58515621-58544176 GCA_910596185.1 Chrysanthemum makinoi
AGAAATAAAATGGATGAAAATGGTGTAGTGTCTAGAAACAAAGCTAGGCTTGTTGCACAATGTTATAATCAACAAGAGGGGATTGATTATGATGAAACTTATGCACCGGTTGCTAGGCTCGAGTCTATTAGAATCTTACTTGCATATGCATGTGCTTATGACTTTGAATTATTTCAAATGGATGTTAAGAGTGTGTTTCTTAATGGGTTTATTTACAGAAGATATGTTGCTCAACCTCCGGTTTTACCGACTTTGAGAAACCACATCATGTCTTCAAACCAAAAGCATTATATGGTCTTAAGCAAGCACCAAAAGCTTGGTACGATAGACTTAAGACTTTTCTTGTTGAAAAAAAATAAACCATGGGATTAGTAGATAATACTATTTTTACCAAGAAAAAGGAGTCACGTATTATCATTGTTCAAATATACGTTGATGACATCATATTGGATCAACTTGTCAAGAGCTATGTGATAATTTCTCTAAAAATCATGCACGATGAGTTTGAGATGAGTATGATGGGTGAATTAAACTTCTTTCTAGGACTCTAAATTAAACAAATAGAAGATGGCATATTCTTTAACCAATCTAAATATATAAAAGATATGCTTAAGAAATTTGGTCTTGAAGATCCAAAACCAACTAAGACACCCATGTCTTTGGACACTAAACTCACCAAGGATGAGGAAGGTGAATCGGTAGATAACACTGAATATAGAGGAATGATGGGTAGCTTACTCTCTCTAACGCGCTAGTAGATCCGACATTATGTTTAGTGTTTGTCTATGTGCTCGCTTTGAAGAAAATCCAAAGGTATCACACTTAGAAGCCTTGAAAAGGATATTTAGATACATTAAGGAATGACATGTTTAGGATTATGGTATCCCCAAAGGAACGTGTAGAAACTATAGTGTATGCCGACTTCGGATCATGCCGGGTGACTATGTCGATAGAAAAGTACAAGTGGTATTTGCACTTTAAATGCGAACATTGTCTCACCTCATTGTTTGCAAAGCAACGGCTTTAGCTATCTCAACTCTTGAAGCGAGCACGTCTCAGTAGGAAAAGCATGTCAACAAGCTCTTTGGAAGCAAGCTCTCTTGGATTAACGAATTCATATCAACGATATCATTATATTTTTGCGATAACAAGGGAGCTATTGATCTCAGTGAAAATCCCGTCCAACATGCTCGGAACTAAGCATATTGAAATCCGTCATCATTTTCTTAGCGACAATGTTCAAAAGGAACATCTCAATTGAGAAAGTGTCCTCCGAAGACAACATTGCCGACATTCTAACTAAGCCTCTCAAACGAGAATCATTTAATCTTCTTAGACTTGGTTTGGGGTTAATGGAAACAAACATGTAGGTAAAACATAGCCTAAACCTTAGAACAAACAAAACAAAACAAATTTGTTTTGAACACCTTTCTGTACCCCCGACACCAAACGACAACAAATCAGGAACCAAAAATTTGGTGCGTCCTGGTCCGTGGTGACTACAGTTGCAAAAATGCTACCTACATAACATCTTCTTCCTCACAACCCACTTTACCAAAACGTGCAAACATTATACCTAACTCATTGTTGACATTTTCTCACCCCTAATCACTGAGATAACATCATTGTAGTATCCTAACTACATTTTATCTCTTAATTCTGAGTCTAGGATTCTAATTTATGCACAAAATCATTACATGGGGTTTTGTATATTCTTGTACGAAACATGGATTCAATTGGCAAATTGCATAACTAGTCATTGAAATTAGGTACTACATTGTCATATTGCATAAACAAATCATGTTTCCCACTAATCAAAAGATAATGACTATAAGGTTTTATTCAAATAACCAAGCACCCGATGTCAAAAACTTTTGAAAAGCTTTCTCACTTGTAGGAAAACAATTTTTCATTGTTAATACAAATAGAAACGTAAAATTTTCATCACTTGCATGCTCTTGAATACTAAAGGTATTGCATAACTAATATGCATTCCCAAGTATATTCAAATGAGGCCACATTGTATTAGGAGCATTTGGGTTATCTCATGCCTTTTGCCAAACACCCCATTAAAACCCTTTTATGCATAAAATGAGTCGAGATAACCGCAACTCCAAATCATTTTCATATAGGCACACAGTAGAACCAAAACGTTAAGTTTGTTCTCATTTTTAACATGTGAATTCTTGCTCATAGGAATAACCATGGTAGCCGCAAGATTCTATGATCACAAGGATACCATTAACTACATTCCCAAACCAAAAACCAAAGGATTTTCCAAGGAATAAGTCGAAATCTTTAAGAGTCTAGAAACAAGGTACTTCCATGAGGGTAGAACCATTCACTCTCTTTTTTTGTCGAAAATACCAATCTCCATCAAGAACTAGCCGCTATTCAATTCGATTGTCTCCTTGACATCGATGAACCTATTTTTCCTAGGTTTGTGTTAGATTTCTATACTAGTGTCATCGGTTTCATTGATGAAGAAGATGAGTTTAGCCTTAGGTTTAAGATCAATCAAAATGACTACACCATCTCCTTAACCCAATTTGCTCAAGTGCTAGGAATTCCCACCGGGACATGTGTCTACTCGGATAAGTGGTCACTCACCATTCTTGATGCAATCAATGATCGCTCTCTTCCCTACAAAACTCCTTTAGCGGATAAGGATGTCATCCATGAAGCCTATTTACCCCAAGGGGTGATACAACGAAGTCACCCGAAAGGGAAAGGAGGTGAACCGAGATCCATATGGAATGGAGCTCAATGAACTAAAGCCCGAATTTAAGAAATGGGAGGAACTACTTAGAGCCAACGTCATTAGCACCATAGGGAATAGGGATCATATCAACGCTTTCCTTTGTACGTGCTCTCTACAACTTGTCACACTGTCAACCATTCAACTTAGCCTACTACATTGCTAGGAGAATGATTGACATTCCAACTCAAGGTTCGATTGCTCTTCCTTACGGGATGCTTCTCACCCGTCTCTATAGAGCCTTTGCACCAATTCCACCAAGCCCAAAAGGGTTGCAGCTTCACTAAGAGCTCATCCCTTACATCTTTGTGCCCATTGAGTTGACAGCGAGTGGCTAAGACAAAGGCAAAAAGCAAAACCTCCAACTCCATCATCATCATCTTCAAATATCTCCGAGGATAGTCTTCCAAACTCTCACCTTCCACCTCATGAGTATTAGGCGTTGATGAGTGTCTAAATACTCATCATTTTTGTACCATTTAAACTGCAAAAAATATCTGAAAACACTCAGAAATGCATCAAAATGATAAAATATCACAAATAAGTGTTTTCTGTGTTTTAAACGCAAAAATATCAAAATCTGGTGAAAAACGTATCAAGTTTGCATAATTGGCAGTTTTAGTCCCCCAAGTTTCAAAAGTTGTCAAAAATAGTCCCTGGTAAATCAAAATAAAGAAAAATATCATTTCAAGTCCCTAGGAATTCATGAGTTGTCAAAATTGGTCCTTGAGATTTAAAATTGCAAAATTACAACTTAGGTCCCTAAACTTTGAAAATTGTCATAAATGGTCCTTATATTTATTAAAAATGGAATTTTATGCATAATGGTCCTTGAATTATTAAAGAATGGCAGGATTGATCCTTGTGTGAACTTTGGAATATTGGCAGAAATGGTCCTTCAAGATTGGAGAATTGCAAAACAAGTCCTTGTAATAATAAACAAATTTTGACCCCTGCCATTAGCCTTTGACCCCGCCAACCACCTTGACCCCCTTTTTTGGACCCCTAGTCAAACCCCGGTCAAAACCATATCCCTTTCCCTCCCACTGTTCTTCTCCTTCCTCCCACTTGCCTGCAACACCTCACCCATCACCTCTCACCTCAGACCTTATCCCCTTCAACCCTCACCCCTCATCATCACATCTACCCTCCACCATCCCCCAGTTGCAATTTCAGAGCCCCAATTGCAAATACCCTTTTCCCGCGCCAATGGCGATCAAACGCCAACATAGTCTCAAGTAATCCAATGGCCCCAATTATGAGTGGGAATTGATCAGAGGAGAAAGAGAAGTCCTTTTGGTGTATAAAAAGAAGAGAGGGAAGCAAGAAACAAGTAGTACTTAGTTTAAAATTTTCATGTATGTCGTTTTTTCTTAAAATGTCTTAATTAGTTTCTAAATTTGTAACTTTAAGCTTTATTGTACTGAAACTAAGTTGTTTAATCATTGTACTCACTTTCAAATATCAATTCAAGGTTTTACATAAGTTTCCTGTTTTTATCATTCACTGTTGAAAAATCAGTTGTTATGCTCTTATACTCAGTGCTCCAAGTAGCTTATTTGTAACTTGAATAAGCTTATTTAAGCTAGTGATAGCTTTTGGTAAGCTTAGAACTCAGTTTCAATCAAAATTGGTAATTGGTCATCAAAAGTCAAACTGAGAAGAGATATTGGTTCAAGCAGTTTTGGAAATGGAATGGGGTTGATGCAGAGTTGATTTGGGTTGGATTGGTTTAAAATAGGTCGGGTTTGGTTCTGGTTTATGCTGCAAAATAAGCTGGACACTTGTGAGTTTTATCTTATTTCCATTTCTCATTTAGTTTGCAAAAATCTGTTGAGTTTTGAATCTGTGTTTAGATTAGCTTTTATCTGTTCAGTAAGATGTTATTAGACCACTTTGATTCAGCTTCAGTGTTAGCTTAAGCCAAATCAATGGGTAGCTTAGTTTAAATTGCAAAACAGTTGTGAAAGTTGTGTTTGGATCAGTGGGATTAAGTGAGATTGAGCTTTGGGTTGTGTTTAAAATCTGTCTATTCAGTCTTAATATAGGTAACTTGAGTCATTTTAGTCATCACATTGCTTCTACACTAGCTTTAAGTCAAAATCACTTTAAACATGTCTTAATTTCATGACTGTTGGAATTTAAGAATATCAAAAGCTTGATTCATGTTTAGAAATCAGTAGAGTAGCTTAATATAGCTTTATTTTACCTTAAAACATCATAATCATTCAGATAATTGGACTCAAATCTCACAAAAGTCAAAGTTTCATTTCTGTCAAAAGTAAAAAATAGTTGAAAATCTCAGTTTGTACCCAACTTGGATGATTTTTAATTAATTCACTAGTGGGTCAATTCAAGTGAGATTTTGGATTACTCAAGATCAGTTGGTCAAGTTGCTTAAAATGATTTTTGGGAAATTTTTGGAATTTTTCTTAAGCTCCAAATAAGATGTTCAATAAAGCCTCATATGCCCTGTGACAGGGCATAGTCACCAGGCAAGTTTTCATAGGTTCTTGCAGAGCTTGTCAAAAGCTCAATTGAGCTTATCTCAGGCTCAGGTTTGGTTTATAGGTAGCTAGCCAGGTCTAGTTTAGGTTCCAACATCTGGTTTTCAGTTTCATCTTATTGAGTAGCTTATTTTCAAGCCACAAAGTAGCACCCCAAAATCTGTTTTTGCACTTAAGCTCAAATCATCAAATCAAGTTAATCAGTACTATAGAGGTTAAGAGCAGTTGTATTTGGTTTCTTTCTAGTAGTTTTAGCTTATTTTAGCTTCTGTGATCATTTGGTTCTCAGTTGTGGCCTTTGGCTTATTTCAAGTGCTTATTTATAAGTACTTGTCTCTGCAGTTTCATAATCCTACACATAAGCTACTGTTTTTATATTTTTCATAGATTTAGAATATTAATTTAGACTTTTCTTGAATTTTTCATATTTTTCTAGCACTGTTTGCTATTTTTCTTCATTTAAAACAGTTTTTAAGCCTTTTTAATTAGCTTTTAATACAATTAAATCAGAAAAACTTCAAAGAAATAAGTTTTCATTTTTCCTAGGTTAAGATAAATATAAAAAGCAAAAAAATATTTTTCCAGATTTTTCATAGTTTAATTTGTAATTTTTAGAAATTTAAGTAGTTTTAAATAGTTTTTAATTCATAGAAAATAGAAAAATAATCAGAAAAATACAAAATTAGTTTTGAAAATTCTCTTTAGTTATTTTAGATTTTTCTAAGTCATAATTTCATTTTTCTAGCTTTATTTCATATTTTCTTGTATTTTAGGGTGTTATTAAATAGGTAAAATAGTTTTAATTAATAATAATTAAATAAATAGTAATAAAAATAATTTTATTTTTCTAAAAATTTTCTCTTATCATTAGGTTTGTAAAAATGTAATTTTTATATTTTTAGGATTAATATTGTTCCAGTTCCACATTTTCTTTTGTACGTCACGTAGTTTTTAATTCAACTTTATAAAAGGAAAATCAAAAACATAATTTAAAAAATAGTGATAGCGTTTATTTAATATAATTTATCTTTTTAATTTTCTTTAATTTGCATTTAAGCCCTTGTAATTTATAAACTTTGTCTTTAGGTATAATCAATCATATCTCTTTCCGTTCAAATTCTCTCGATCACTATTCGTTTGATTATTCTCGCACAGCTCGTTGGGACTTAACGACCTGGGGAAACACTATACTCTCCTGGACTTCATTGCATTTGGTGTCTGAACTGTTTGAAGTTTGTTACGGTTGACCATTCACAAGTGGTCAGCTTGTGTGACAAAACTTGACGGTTTGGCACGAATCAAATTTTGGCGCCGCTGCCGGGGAGCTGTGCTAATTATCTTCCGTTTAGCAGATTAGTGATTTGAATATTCACTCCTTGTTCATACCATCTATCTATATCTATATATATATTCTTATAAAAAAATCCAAAAACCCAAAAACATCCAAAAACGTATAAAACACAAAAATATTTTTCTTTTGTTTCTATATATATATCAAAGATAAAAATACAAAAAAAATTTTGTCGTTTTCTTTGTTTAATAATAAACAACATAAAAAATTACCACCGCAAACTAAGGCAGTGTACTACCTAACTGGGGGTACGACCATAATAAGTTCCCGAACCAAAGATTAAAACTTGCCTTTGTGTCCTTGTGAGTGGTGTACCTTTTTCAAAGAAGCCATTCATCTTGTGATTATTGGTTTAAGTTCACTGTTGTTTTGCCTCGATATTGTTTTAATTGGATTTCTTGTTATATATACTTTTCAAAACCAGAAAACTCAAAAAGATTATTCTTACCCCATTTTCACCATTTTCATAATTCCTTTCCTTAACTCTGAGATCTCTTAGAGTTAACTCTAGTGTATGCGCACTCGCTCTTCTAGATCTGTAAGCCCATTTCGTGAGCTTGTCAGGATTCCAAGAAGGCGTGTCCATAGACTTTCTGCCCCATCAGTCGGATCTGAGATCCGATGCTACACTACTTCCGCTATCATGGCGGAAGAACGCCCTATGTGTGAGCTTCTCCAGGCACCCATCGACGGGTATGGAGATGCTATTGTTATCCCAACCATTGTGGCTGAATATTTTGAACTCAAAACCGGTTACTGAATCTTGTAACCTCAAGTCAATTCTATGGTTTTGAGAGGGATGATCCTCATGCTCATATTCGATGGTTTAACAAGATTGCATCTACCATCAAATACAATAATGTCCCTACCGATGTCAAGCTTCTTCGTTCCCATTTTCCCTTGAGGGGCAAGCCCGGATTTGGCTTGAAAAACAACCCCTAAATCAATCGAAACATGGGAAGACCTGGTGAAGAAATTTGTGAACGAGTTTTATCCACCTTCCAAAACCACGAGTCTTAAAAAGGAAATCATCAAGTTCACACAAAAGTTTGATGAACCCTTCAGTGAATCGTGGGATCGTTTTAAGGAATTGCTCCACAAATGTCCTCACCACGGTTTATCCGAAGTTAATGCAACTCGATACTTTCTATAATGGAGTGAGTCAATCTGATCAAGATTCTCTCAATTCCTCCGCTGGAGGAAATTTCTTGAGCAAAACTGTAAAAGAAGCTTTAGCGATAATTGAGAACAAGTCTAAAGTCCATGACCGCAAAGCAAAACCGGTTGTTTCCCAAGTCCGTGTTGGTCCTTCTACTTCATCGCCCGTGAGTCAATCTAGCACCGATGCTAAGATTGACAAACTCACGGAAGCAATTCAAGCTTTGGTTCTATCCAACCAAAAGAAAGTTTCTTTTCCACAAACTTCACCTGGAGTGTAGGATCGTTATTTTATTGTGTTGATGATTCGGGTGGTCTTGGATGATCAAAATACATGTTTTCCATTTTAGAGAGAGAAAGTAGAGAGAGAGGGTGTTCTTGCTAGAGGTTTACACAAAAGTATGAATATTAGATTGAAAGCACCACCCCTTCCATGGATGGAAGGGGTATTTATACTTACAAATACACGACCTCCTATCGGCCTGTGGATCAGGTATACAGTGGGTAAAGACCCGTCCTTCCTCCACGGTGTTGCACTACACTATACTACGCTACAAACTAATAAATAAACTACTAAATAACGTAACTAATGACAAGTCCACGAGCTAACTTAAGCTAGATAACATTTGGGGTGACCGACTCTTCACTATGGAATTTTCTAATTCCTAACAATCTCCCCCTAAGGGAGGTCACCCCATGTTTTACATTTCGAATCCTAGCATACAATTCTTGACTTTGTTCGAGCTCGTAGACTTCAATTCTTCAAGTTCTGCAATCTTTGTGCTTTTGTAGCGATTCTTCAAAGTCCGCATTGATTTGTACTTTTAGTGGAGGCCTTTAATCGATCCACATCTTTGATGATCTTCGAGCTTTCATTGAGATCATCACCACGTAAAATCTCTCTGGATCATCCATAGTTGTGTTGCCTTCATGTGATGTTGTGACTTTGGACCGACATGCTCACACTTTTGAATCATGACATCTTTCCATCGAGTAGCGGAGCTTTCATCGGCTCATGATATTTGCGCAGCCGTAGCGAAGCATAGTATAAAAATATCCGAACCAGGTTATGTAGATATGCACCAGTCATGATTTCTTCAATTAAGTGTGGTTGCAGTGAACATGCGGCTTTGATTGACTCCTCAATTCGATCACCGCAATCGTCGGGGTGTACCTCGCATACGACATTAGCAATAAAGCGCACGAAAGTGTCTTTGATCACTTTCGTTGAATTGAGGTACACGCCCACTTCCCGTTGATCAAGACAAGTACTGCTTTGTGATCGGTAGGATTCCTAAGAATCTCCTTGACAGGTTTTCGCAGCTGTTCTAAATTTGTTCTCAAACCGAACGTCTCAAAGAAGACAACACGGAGTGAGTGAACCAAATAATTGAGATTCACGATTGATGAAAATTGATTTGAAAACAATCGCGTATTGCTTAGAATAAAGAGTTTTGCAATACGACGAAGGTTTTATGAGAAAGATCAATTTTCAATCAAAACACTTTTTGTATTTGAAAATAGTACACAATCGACGTGCTAGTGAAAAGAAGAGATTCGCACATCGACCGGTTTTTCTAAAAGTATTTTTCAATCAGAGATACCTTTTGAATTTTGAAAACATAAGTACACATTCGACGTGCTAGAGAAAAGAAGATTTGCACATCGAACGGTTTTTCCAAAAGTATTCGTCAATTCCATTCCTGGACCAAGGTTGATTCAAGATTGAATCTCCCCATCGTTTCTATCCAGTTGTCACAAGCTTGACCTTACGAGAAGATCACACATGTCACCCACCAAGAGCTTGTTTGATGTTGGCTCTAGAAGGATTTCCATCTTCATCGTGAATACTTTTACATACCACTCAGATGTTCTGGCAATACCACAAGGATAATGCGTAGGACTCTTAATATATACTTACTTTCCACATTGTGTGAAATAGCAAGTCTTCAAGAATTTAGTGTCCTAACGAGATATTGTGGATGATCTCTTGGCTCTAGACTCAATCGTGCATATTTGGTTCCTGTGCCGGAGACTAGGGAGAGGGTCTCCTTCTTCAATATCAACAATCTCTAAGAGAAAGTCGATAGATTATTTCGGTTCCCCATGAGAATGAAACAAGCCCTTTTAAGAGGAACTTGAGTTGCTTGGGAAGTTTAGTGCAGTGCGTCACTGGGTCCATGACGTCTTGTCTTCAATACCAGTGTTACCTTAGTAACAACCAGTAGCATATCTATTGAACCCGGTTTCTGCCCTAAGGTTGAATTGATGGAGGGCTATTTCTTTTCACCCCTTTTCACATTCAGTTCTTTTTCATTCTTCAACCCCTTCAGTGCTTACCGAGACTTCATAACTAGAACCTTGTTGGGTTTATTCCAGTACTAGCTCTGTCTCAGTCCGCACTCTTCCCATATTCTCTTTTTTCTCCTTTTTTCATCATACCTAAGGACTCTACACTATCTAGTGGATTGTCCCTGGGTAGATCCCTCCGGCTCTGGCGGGATCGTGGGAACGAATACCTAACCTAACCATCCTTATAACACCATGCATAAAGTAAAATGGTCGGTCTTTTGGTACAGTTCATTCTTCCGTGAAACCAATTGAAAAATCATTTGGAAAAACAATCAAGGTACTTGTGATACGAGATCAAAGCATTTTGTACCCTAATAGTTTTGATAATTTAGAAAACCTCCCCCTCAACATGTGCGTGTGATTTAGAAATTGTTTGGCACATGGAGGCAAGAGGACTTTGAAATATTTTCTTTGATCACAATTTTCATACGAAAAAGCCATTTGATTTTCTTGGTAAAATTCTCCCCCTCAATATGTGCATAGGATTTTTGAAATCATTTTTATCACATAGAGGCAAGAGTTCTTTTGAAGCACATCCACAATCACAAAATCCATTAAGAAAACCATTTGAAAACACAATCAAGGTACATTATAATTTCTTTTAAAAAAACTTTTGTACCTCGATGGTTTTGCTCCCCCTCAATATGTGCTTCGAGATTCGAAAGCGTTTAGCACATATGAGAGAGCGACCTGCACAATGAATCAAAACGATCAACTTTTATCAAATTTCATTATTAAATTACAAATTCTCCCCCGATCAAAAATATCAAATCCTTTGAGATTTTGGATCCCAAGTGATTTAATTAGGTTTAGAAAACATGGGAGAAAATGTGGCCTTGTTTAAATACTCATATGGTTTTTGGATAAATCCTCCTCCTCAACCTGTGCATTGTGTATTTGAAATCGTTTGGCACATGGAGGCAGGAGTGCC
Source organism: Chrysanthemum makinoi (assembly GCA_910596185.1). Lineage (NCBI taxonomy): Eukaryota > Viridiplantae > Streptophyta > Magnoliopsida > Asterales > Asteraceae > Chrysanthemum > Chrysanthemum makinoi. The sequence continues at coordinate 58,526,679 of OU343220.1, forward strand.
TTTGAAGGACTAAAACCAATTCCATTAAAACAGATATGAGATTTAAATCACGATCTCTCACCCGATCAAAAATTTCAAACCTTTTGAGATTTGTGATCCCAATTGATTTAAATCATTTAAAAGAGTTTGGGGAAAGACGTGGCTTGATTTAACTTTGAAAAATGACAGATAAGGACCAATTTAAGACATTAAAGATTGTTAGTGTCAGGTATGATAGTTTTTAAGAGATCTTTTAGTAAAATAAAACAATTTCACAATCAAACAAGAACAGAAAAAATTTCATTTTGAAAGACCTTGATTCAAAAGAAAAATCATACCATGACATAACATTAAATCTTTAGATCACCACTTATATTGTACAAAGCGGAACTTTTGTGAAGAAATATCGTTTGAAAATATTTTATATTAAATCACTCTTCCCCTCAATCCATGACCGTAGTCGATAATTGAGTGACTCAAGTTTTGATAAAATGAAGTCCAGTGATTTTCAAAATTTAGTCCAATATATTTTCAAAACAACATTTTTCCATTTTCAAAACAATTTAATTCAATTTACTCAAAAATTGTTTAAAAATGGTATCCTGCACAAAGATTCGTTAAGTGGTTGAGAAGCTTCTGTTGTTGCTGTAGGGCTTGGAAGAAAAACCATCTGCATAAGCAGTGAGACTTCTTCTTATGTTGCATTTTGAATGCCAACTGAGGTCCAATTAAGCTCCGTTTCTTCAATCACATAGAAGAAAACCATCTGCGATGCATGAGACCTCTTATGTTGCATTTATGCCAACTCTCCATAGAAGTCCAATTAAGCTCCGTTTCTTCATTTGTCAACCTAAGATATTGTTACCCTTTCCTTTCGGCATCCAATCATATTCATCTGTGGGATCCGGATCGGGAACATTCTTATAACCAATATACCTGCATACGTTAGTGAACACACATACAGATATATGGTGGTCGACATCACCCAAACAGTAATCGACTAATAAAAGTCAATGCAACATATCAATCAGATCATTTAAATGTATGGGAAAAATGTGTTCATCAAACTCTAATTATCTAAACCTAGCAATCATATCCTTGGCACCTAGTCCTTCAACATAGGTTAACATCATTTTTAATTAAGCATATTAGGATAATTAAGAAAGCTCGTTAGAAGATATAGATTTGAAAACATTCTCCCCCTCAACCAATAACTCATTTTATAAAAGATTTTAAAAGTGCTGAAGTCATTGATTGAGTTTCCAAATTTTATAAGATCTCTGAATCTGATTGTTTTTAAGCAACTCATTTTCCACCATTTTGAAAACACCAAATATTTTTCTGAAGAATTTTAGACGGAAAAACATTTGTGTAGGAACAGCAGTCCTTCGACATACTTTCCTCATTTATGTTTTTAGGATAAGTGCACGAAATATTTGAAAATTGGTTTAGCGCAACACTTTCCTTTCATGAAGAACGGGTTGCTATCTGAAATAATAGCAAGCCATAGTTTTAAGCGCGGGTTACATCAAGTAACGCAAGCCATTATTTGAATCCCGGGTTACCAAATAACGTAAGCCATTATTTGAAGCCCGGTTACGAAATAATCGAAGCCACCATTTGAAGTCCGGGTTGATCTGGAAATAACGTAAGCCATAAATTTTGAGACATGTTTAGAAAAAGAATATTTACACCTCCTGCTCGAACTTCATCTAAAGTCCCGCGCCATTATTGAATGACATTTCTAAGACCGTAGATGTTATCGATACCAGAAGACATGTCTTGAGAAACAATATTTTTGGTATTTTTGAAATTTTTTGATTTTTTATGGGTTTTTGTTGGTTTTATAATTTTCTATTTTGTTTTACGAATAAATATTTACAAGGATAGATAAGATGATATAGTAAAAGAAGATGATGATACGAGTACCGAGATAAGGATATCAAGCAGCCCCGTTGTTGAAGAAGAAATCGTCATCTCTTAAACATTCACCACTAAAGCTTCTAAGGCTCCAGAATAGAAGATAGAACATGAGCCTTCGAGAAAAAAAAACTTTGGCAGCTTCCCCCCAAACCGAAGATCCATTAGATGAGCAGATTCGAAGCTCTATTTCAAGCTTTCCTTAGCCAGGTGCACAAAAAGCACACCATTATCATAAATCCCGCTGCTCCATTTAAGAACGATAATCAAGGTTCTCCGTTCGGGGTTATATCATCAACAAGAATAACAGCAAAGTATCATCCCACGTATAAATAATCTTCTCAAATTTCCTTTCCACTGAAGTCTGAAACGATCCATTCCAAAAGGTGTCAAGAGACCACTTCCCCCACGTAGTTGAATTGATGCAGTCAGTCTCTTAGACTAGAGCTCACGAACCCGAATACACATACCCGAAGACAAAGAAACTTATACCATCGAAGTAGCAGATTAAGTCCAATAGCCAAAGAATAACCCCAATGTATACTTTTCTCTCCCCTGAAGAAAGTGTATGAAGCTCAAGAACCCGAAGTACCCGAATGCCCAAAGAGAGAAAAACCGATAAGATTGAAGAAGCAGGCGAATCATGATTATCTCTGCGGGTGACAATCTCTGCGGATGTCAACTCCGGAATAAGTGATTATATCTCTGAATCACTGATTAAGCCCTCAAGTGAGACAGCTAAGCGTCCCCAATGTACACAATCTCTCTCCTTTGATGAATGCGATAGCATCATCACACACTTGTGTACCTCTTTATCATCGAAACTAACTCTTCCATCTCTTCCCCACATAGTTGGAATAAAAACATGAACGCCATGAGTCAAATCTTGAGTTTCTCTGCGGTAATGACGATAGTTTTCCCGGGATATCTTCAATCACTTAGAAGTATTAAGCTCGTCAAGATTACTCATGATAGATGTGTGTCTCCTTCCCTTGTTTGGTTTAGACACTTCAGAGTCAACAAATCATTATAAGCCCGTATACTAGAAATTTGTTGAGAAGATCGCTTGAAGTCTTGTGAGAATCAACTTGCTGAAGACTCTCTCTGACTATTATTATCAACCCTTATGTAGAAAATTTGAAGTGACCACTGAAGAAGAAAAACTTGCTATACCATACTTGAAACTGAAGTCAACTTCCCCACATTTGTATCTTAAGCTTGCACCTAATGATGGAAGAACGGTGTAGAGAATTTATGCTTCAAGCAAATCTCTAAGTACTCACTACCCAAACAAAGTATGAGACATTAACACCTCTTGCGATTATCCACACCGTCATATGCGTGTGACACTGAGTAAAACAAAGTAACTCCTATAGTGATAGTTAACCAGGTCTTCAACCATCCACCTCGATGCGGTAACTAGATAAACCAAGTCTTCAACTCAAATTCTTAAGCCCGAGCAAGTTATCAAATAAGAACATGCTTTGTGAAAGTCAACTTCAATCTCAAATAAGTGATAAATGATTAACTCGGAAGTAATCACCTTGTGTCAAATGTCCAACAATAGCCAATATCAACGTCTCGAGGAGTCACTGCTAAAAAATATGAGCAAGTCTAATTGGGAATTGAATTTGACTTATAACTTTCTCCCATTAGTGCTCCCCCTAAACCGACAATCTGTTTGATAAATGCCCGGATAAAGAAGAAGTCTTTAGATCGTTAAATGCAACTCGTCTTTAGTCTTCTAACATGTAGCAGAAAATGTAGAACAGACCGTAGACTCGACCTTCTTCAAGATTGTCCAGTTGGGGAATAGATAGTTAACATCTTCATTTCACCAAAAACACAAGAACATCACCAAAAGCATCCCAATTAACTTACATCTTGCAAATCCCCTTAATTAAGATCCTCCCAATCGAACAAGAACAGAAAGATGTTCATCAAGGAAATCACAATCAGCCCGCGAACACATAAAATGGTAACACCAAGCAAACAATCACATCAAACAAGAATGAAGGTTGTTCGAATCATCATGTTAATGTGCACGTGAAGCATTAACCAGAAGCACTTTGTCAATAAACTCATATCAGCTTGTGAAGATGTCAACCAACGGCTCTTAGAATAGAAAAACTCCATGTGAAGATGACCCGATAAGAAGAAGCTCGGTTCTTACATGAGTTTAGAGCCGTATGACCATTTATATTCTCAAATATCAATCAACAATGCAAAAATTCACACTTCTTCTCCCCCTCAAGAATTGCATACGGAGTTGCCATTCTTGATTAAGTAAGTGAAAATCATCCGAATGTTTTATTCACACTTCTCTCCCATAAAATCGCACATGATGTCGCCATCTTCATTATAATCGAGCAAGTGGAATGAGAAAACAATCAGTGGTAGCCCGGTTCACTTTATGACTGAAGCGCATGGAAAAAGTATGAAGCATGTTGATGAGAATGGTCATAATAAAAGATTTCTCTTCTTAAGATAAAGCGCATGACACGTACACTTTTCTTTTCTTTGAGGAACGAGGCTTGAACTGTTGTGTTCAAACGTCATAAGAAGATTTCTTTTCTTCAGAAGATAATGCGACCAAACGCACACATTTCTTTTCTTTGGAGTACGAGGCCCTGAATGATGTGAACAAACGTCATAGTCTCTCTCTTTTCAACTCTCTTAGCAAAACATGTAATCATCCCCATTATCATTCTGTAGGCTCTTTGTCGTGACAACTGATGGAGAAAAACCAGTATGATGAATTTGACCACGAAGTAGAACAACCCAAACTCGTGACTTAAACTTGCACATGTGAAACAAAGAACAGTGTCGAGAATTCATGCCCATTTGAATCTCTAAGTACTCTATACTCTTCACCCAACCAACCATCAAGTATAATACGTACATTACCTCTTGAAAATCCACAATTGAATGTGACACTGAGCACTACAACGTAACTCCTTTAAGTGATAGTTATTTTGAGGTGATAAGAGCCCAATTCCCCCAAGTGGTAAAGAAGAGGTAAAAGTCACCCAACAATAACTAGATTTCCAAGTCTTCGTTTTTGATAATAAGCTCGAACAAGGATCTCGAAGAATCTTCATCCAACCATCCCCGATACCTTCGGATACTAAGTACACTCGCCCGTGATGTTTCACTTCAACCTCAAATAAATATCTTGAATTAACGCCGACGTCACATCTTCTTAACGCTCAAATCTAGCCTTCTTTGACATTTAAATGAACTTTGATAATGGTTTCATCCTGACCATGGTTAAAAGCACGTAACCCCATAAAACCATATAATTAACCAAACTGCCATGAAAACAACCTAAACACACACCCAATTCATGAAGTACACCCTTTTATCCCTTCTTGAAATGTAAACCTGTAGCACCAAAGCATCGATAAGATCTCGAAATACACTTTCCTTTTCTCCAGGATGGTTCCATCATTACGGAATTTTACAACTCTATGGTTTAAACCGAGAAATAGATTCTTTCGCGGATTTTACAAAACCAAGAATAAACCGTAAGATAGATCCGGAAATGCACTTGACTAATACCAGGATGTTTCCATTGTCACGGGATTTTACAAGTCAATGATTTAAACCGAGAAATAGGTTCTTTAGCGGGATTTTTCAAAATCAGGACAAAACCGTAAACAATATCAGCTTGAATGTGTTATGACAATTATGGTTTCAGTGAATATCTGTTTTAGGGGAACATGCAGCGGTTCATCAGCGGTTCAATCTCCAATATCAATAATATCAATCAATCATCCAGTAACCACATTGGTAAACACATCATTCACGTATTCTGACAGCTATTGTAGTGACCACATGGAGAAGTAAACCCGATATACCAAACTTGATCCAGAAGTAGAATTCCGCAGATTTGTTACTTAAACTTGTACTAATCCTCGTGAAAAAGAAACGGTGTACCCAATGTACAAAACCTCTTGACATATCCTCAACTGCGTGAGACACCGAAGTGATAGCTACGTTGTGGGTTAAGCGAGAAAGGAATCATAATCGTAACTAAATAGCCAAGTCTTTATCACACTCAATAAACGCTCAAACAAGTCATCTTCGCGGAAGGGTAGAAAGAAAGAAGATGAAATAAGTAAACTCGCCTGGAAAACCTCACTTCAAATCCAAATATGAAATACCGTTCAAACAACTCCGTAGTCCATATTTTACAATAAACACTTCAAGCCGCGACATAATAATCTCCGTGAAAATGTATACACCAAGTTATCAATCCAAATAATCATAACGTATCTCAATCATCATCAAATCTCTTCAACAAGTCACATATCATCAAAACACATGTATACTATCCAAATTTGAGAAGCCCAACTAATAACACCATATCTTGCAGCACTTACCAACGAATGAGATAGCAACTCAAAGCTCAAATCCATTCTTAAAATCATACTCGGTTCGTTAGAAAGGCCAATCCAACTTTATCCCATAGCGAATTTAAATCCAATGCTGGCCCGGTCCAAATAATTGTATTCCATGATGACCCATTCAAATCAACAAATAGACCCTGATCCAATGACATAACCGGAATATTTAACTTAACCACATAGAAATATGCCTACCAACGTCACAGTATATCCAACTCACATATAATACTTGTACAAAAACTACACCCGGCCCAATCAAAGTCTCCTAAACAACCAAAACATATGGCCCATTTACACCCCGTGCATATTCACTCAATCCTAAAAATTAGGGTGTATATAATCCTCACATAAGATTAGTTGCCCTAATATTACACCCAAACAAAAACGACGCCTCCCCGATAAATAATACATCTCCACAAACCCTAATCACAATTCCTCCGCCCCCATTTTTCTTTCACACATATCCGAACACAAAACAAATTCAGTACACATCTCTTTATCAGCTTCAAAAATGGGTTCATCCTAGCCACAGGGATGGCTTGAAGGACAATGAATAGGCCACAGGGATGGCTAAAGGATGGAGACGGCTTAAGGTAGGATCAGTTAACAAGTAGATTTCCTTTTGATTTGTATAGTGTTAACGAACAAAAAGAATGATTTAACATCAATTGTTAACATCATCTTATGTTTCGAATATTTCATTTGAAATCACTTTTACATTAATTATTATACTTAAACCGAACAAGAGTAGAGAACACAACCCCATAATGGTTTTGTTTCTTTCTTCAGTGTATCGGAAATTAATGTAAGTCATAGATCGATGATGGATTTACATTTATCTTCTCATGAGTGTGTCCTTTGTAGTTTAATGAACCTATGAAAGACATGAGAAATAAACAAATCTGAGATCTTTAGATGATAAGACATTAAGAAACTTTGATTGGATCGATGATAGATAACTGATTTCGTGTTATAGGCCTTCACGGTCTTGATGAATAAATGACAATCACGAAATATGCATCTGAGATTCATTTAGATTAGATTAATTTTTCATTATGAGTCGATGTCTTAATGATTGATCAGTGATGAGAGGGGTTCACACAAACATAGTTTTGTGGAGATTGGACGTGACTTTGAACCCATTCTGAGATCCTTCCTTTTTTATCCTTTTGATTTATTCACGTTCTAGGATGATAAGGACAAGTTTTGAGGTTGTTGCATTTGATAATATTTGGCAGTGTTGGAGATGATTGATACAATTGGACAACCTTTTTAAGATTGAAGTTGTGGTTGAACTGATGATGGGTTTAACCCTGAAGTCGTGTGATGTATTGATTCATGTTTGGTATTTGTTGGTCATGAGGTCGAGTTCAAGTTCATCTTCTTCTTCTTCCTTTCTGTCAAGTCTAGTAGGCAAGTCACTATATCTTTACACACCATGTTACACAACTGCTTCTTTGCATTTTTCATAAGTCGCTAGCTAATTCGCTAAGCCAAGTCGTTAGCTAATTCGCTAAGCCAAGTCGCTAGCCAAGTCGCTAGCCAAGTAGCTAGCCAAGTCGCTAGCCAAGTCGCTAGTCTAAATCGCTAGGACAAGTCGCTAGACTAAGTCGCTAGGACAAGTCGCTACGACTTGTAAATACAAGTCGCTAGGCAATTTTTGATACTCAACTCGCTAACCAGATACAAAGAATCTGGACGACTTGTCAAGACAAGTCGCCATGAAGAAACGACCAACTCGCTACATGATATAAGTACAAGTCGCTAGGTCCATTTTGTGGTTATTCCGATGAGTTTTCCGACAAGGTCCGACCATATACATCTAAACCCAGAAGATTCTGACCAAATAACCATTACCGATTGGTGCAAAATACATAATACAAGTTACGGTAACTCAAATCAGTTTGGACATAAAACATGACACAAAACTGATATTAACCAAAAGACAACATGATAATATTTTGACCAATAAAGATACAGAATTTGAAAAGAAACTGTTATACCATAGAATGTAAATGGAAACAGTATTTTCCGACAATAACGATTTCAAAAAACAGTTTTAACAAATTTAAAAAACCACACAAATCGAAACAACACAAAACCTTGGCTCTTGATACCAATTGTAGGATCGTTATTTTTATTGTGTTGATGATTCGGGTGGTCTTGGATGATCAAAATACATGTTTTCCATTTTAGAGAGAGAAAGTAGAGAGAGAGGGTGTTCTTGCTAGAGGTTTACACAAAAGTATGAATATTAGATTGAAAGCACCACCCCTTCCATGGATGGAAGGGGTATTTATACTTACAAATACACGACCTCCTATCGGCCTGTGGATCAGGTATACAGTGGGTAAAGACCCGTCCTTCCTCCACGGTGTTGCACTACACTATACTACGCTACAAACTAATAAATAAACTACTAAATAACGTAACTAATGACAAGTCCACGAGCTAACTTAAGCTAGATAACATTTGGGGTGACCGACTCTTCACTATGGAATTTTCTAATTCCTAACATGAAGTTAAGAAAGTGGAAGTCTGTGTTACTTGCGGTGGCCCCCATGCCTATTACGACTGTATGGCCACCGAGGGTAACCCTTTTGAAGCAAACGCTGTGGGCGGGATTTCTAATCCAGGAGGCAACCAATACCGTGCTCCTATGGACCCGAACCACCGTCCTAACCACTACCCTGGACCACCCGGTTTCAATCAAAACCAAAACCGTAATCAAAATCAAAATAGACCGAACCAAGGTTTTGAAAACCAAGGTAATTTTAGTCAAAATAACGGTTTTCAAAACTTCCAACACCAAGGAAATTTTAATAGAAACCAAGGTCAGGGAAATTTCAACCCAGGGTATTTTCATGGCAATAATCAAGGAAATTTCCAAAATCAAGGTCCTAATCCAAACAATAGAGGCCAGAATTTTCCTGTGCAAAATCAAGCCATTGTTCCAACCTGGACCATCATCGATGAGTTGTTGAAGCAATTCATGAAATCCTAAGAGGAAATGAATATGTTGTTGGTTAGCCGATTTCGACATTAAGAAGTCTTTAAATGATCGACCCTCGGGCTCAGGTACTCTACCTAGCAACACGATCGCTAATCCGAGGGGCGATGCAAAAGCGATCACAACCAGAAGTGGTACTTCATATGATGGACCCGCTATTTCTACTACCTCTTCTTCTTCTCTCCCGAAGGTAGTGGAAAGTGAACCTGAGGCGACAAAGGACAAGGAACTTCCTACTAATAACGGAGGTACCAGCAATGTCCATCCTCAAGTTGTCCTGAAACCCAAAACCAAACCTGGAGTTGTTTTTGAACCTCCAGTTGAAAACCCCAAATCCAAAACTTCTATTCCTTACCCCTCACGTTTAAATGAGCAAAAGCTCCGCGAAAAAGCCAGTCATCAAATGGAAAATTTTTTTCAAATTTTCCAAGAACTACATTTTGACATAAGCTTTGCAGATGCTATCATGTCTGATGCCCAAGTTTGCATCAACTCTCAAACACATGTTAAGCAACAAGGAAAAACTGTTTGAAATGGCTAAAACTCCTCTGAACGAGAACCGCTCGCCAGTTCTGTTAAAGAAGCTTCCCGAGAAGCTTGGAGATCCTGGAAAATTTCTTCTTTCTTGTGTTTTTCTAGGGATGATTGAATGCTTTGCCCTTGCCGATCTTGGTGCAAGCATCAATCTGATGCCTTATTCAAGATGAAAGAAACTTTCTCTTCCGAACTTATTCCTACCGCATGACTCTTGAGCTTGCCGATCGTTCTATATCGCGTCCTCTTGGCATCGCCGAGGATGTATTCGTGAAAGTAGGAAAGTTCCATTTTCCAGCTGACTTTGTGGTTGTTGATTTCGATGCCGATCCTCGGGTTCCCCTCATTGTTGGACGAGGATTCCTGAGAACGGGCCGTGCTCTCATTGATGTATTTGAGCAAGAAATCACATTACGTGTGGGTAATGAAGCTGTCACCTTTAACCTTGATCCAACTTCGAGGTACTCCTCAAACTATGATGCTGAATCGATTAATCAAATCGATTTAATTGATATTGCTTCAGAGGAGTACTCTCAAGAGTTTCTTGGTTATTTTCATAATTCTGTGAGTGGGGATTCCACCACATCTTCTCAACCAATCATTGCCGACTCTTCCCCCTCTCTCACCCCGTTTGAGGGAGGTGACTTCTTTTTGGAAGAGATCGATGAGTTTCTTGCTAGTGATGAATCAATTCCGCCTGGAATTGATGGTGTTTATGATTCGGAAGGGGATATTCTTTATCTTGAGCAATTGTTAAATGAAGATCCATTACCTTCACTTCCTCCGAAAGAGATCACGATTGAGGAAATCAAATCATACAAACATCTATGAAGAATTTCCCGAGGTTGAACTTAAGGACCTACCTCCTCATCTCGAATATGCATTCTTGGAGGGTGATGATAAATTACCCGTCATAATTGCTAAAGACTTAACTGAGGAGGAGAAGACTGCTCTCATAAAGGTCTTGAAGTCACACAAGCAAGCAATTGCTTGGAAACTCTCCTACATTAAGGGTATCAACCCTGAGTTTTGTACTCACAAAATCTTGATGGAGGATGACTTCAAACCGAAGTCCAACATCGAGAAGGGTGAATCCTAAGATTCATGAGGTTATCAAACAAGAGGTTCTCAAACTTCTTGATGCCGGTTTAATTTACCCGATCGCTGATAGTCCTTGGGTCATCCCATTCACGTGTTCCTAAAAGGGTGGCATAACTGTTGTCACAAATGAAGAAAACGAGTTAATTCCAACTCGATTGGTTACCGGATGGCGTGTGTGTATTGACTATCGCAAGTTAAACGAAGCCACCCGTAAAGACCATTTTCCTCTACCCTTCATGGATCAGATGCTTGAGAGATTAGCAGGGAACGAATACTATTGTTTCCTTGATGGTTTCTCGGGTTATTTCCAGATCCCCATTGATCCACTGGATCAAGAAAAGACCACATTCACCTGCCCATACGGAACTTTTGCCTACAGACGTATGCCTTTTGGCCTATATAACGCTCCTGGCACGTTTCAGCGATGTATGATGGCAATTTTCCACGACATGATCGGGGAAACAATGGAGGTGTTTATGGATGAATTCTCGGTCATTGGGGACTCATTTCAAACATGTCTCTCCCATTTAGAAATAATGCTAAAATGGTGTGAAGACACCAATCTTTGTCTAAATTGGGAGAAGAGCCACTTTATGGTCAAAGAAGGCATAGTCCTTGGCCATAAGATTTCCAAAAACGGGATTGAGGTAGATAGAGCAAAAGTTGATGTTATTGCTAAATTGCCTCATCCTACTACCGTCAAAGGTATTAGGAGTTTTCTTGGTCATGCCCGGTTTTATCGTAGATTCATACAAGATTTTTCTAAAATCGCTCGGCCTATGACCCATCTTCTTGAAAAAGATGCTCCTTTTATCTTCTCACCTGAGTGCATCGAAGCTTTTGAAACATTAAAGAAAAAGCTCACGGAAGCACCCATTCTAGTTGCCCCCGACTGGGATTTACCCTTTGAGCTCATGTGCGATGCAAGTGATTTTGCTATCGGTGCAGTCTTGGGGCAACGAAAAAACCAAGCATTTTCAGCCTATCCACTACGCAAGTAAAACTATGAGTGAAGCTCAAACCCATTACACCACTACAGAAAAAGAATTATTAGCTGTGGTGTATGCGTTTGAAAAGTTTCGGCCATACCTTATCTTGACCAAATGCGTGGTGTATACGGATCACTCGGCTCTCAAATATCTCTTTGCAAAACAAGATGCAAAGCCGAGATTGCTCCGTTGGGTTCTCCTCCTACAAGAATTTGATATCATTATACGTGATAAAAAAGAAGCTGAGAACCTGGCTGCTGATCATCTGTCCCGTCTAGAAAACCCTCACCAGGATGTGTTCGAGAAAAAGGAAATAAACGAAACATTTCCTCTCGAAACACTCAATGTGGTTTCTTTTCGTGGAGACTCTTCTACCCCATGGTTTGCTGACTTTGCAAATTACCATGCGGGTAACTTTGTGGTGAAAGGGATGTCGTCCCAACAGAAAAACAAATTCTTTAAAGATGTAAAACATTACTTCGGGACGACCCTACTTATTCAAAATTTGAGCGGATCAAGTCATCAGGCGATGTGTGTATGGTCAGGAAGCCAATGACATTCGCAAGGCTTGCCATTCGGACCTCTTGGGGACATCATAGCCCCAACTACACCGCCAAGAAGGTGTTTGATTCCGGATTCTATTGGCCCACGATTTACAAGGATGCTCACGAATTTGTCAAAACTGGACGCTTGTCGTCACGGAAATATCTCACAAAGAAATGAAATGCCGCAAAACGCCATTCAAGTGTGTGAGATTTTTGACATCTGGGGCATTGACTTTATGGGGCCATTTCCATCATCTCGCGGTAATAAATACATACTCGTGGCCGTTGACTATTTGTCAAAATGGGTTGAAGCGAAAGCTTTGCCTACCAACGATGCCCGAGTTGTTGTGAAATTCTTGAAATCTCTTTTTGGTAGGTTTGGAACTCCACGAGCTATAATCAGTGATCGTGGTACGCATTTCTGCAATGACCAGTTTGATAGAGTCATGCAAAAGTATGGTGTAACTCACCGTCTCTCTACTGCGTACCACCCCAAACAAGTGGGCAAGTGGAAGTTTCCAACCGAGGGATTAAAAGAATTCGGAAAGGACAGAGGCGAAAACCGTGCCTCTTGGTCGGATAAGCTAGATGACGCACTCTGGGCCTTCCGTACAGCTTATAAAACACCCATCGGGTGTACTCCATACAAGCTTGTGTACGGGAAGGCATGTCATCTGCCGGTTGAGCTTGAGCACAAGGCATACTGGGCCTTGAAACATGCCAACTTCGATATTCAGATAGCTGGTGATCACCGGAAAGTTCAAATGAATGAATTAAATGAACTCCGTGATCAAGCATACGAGAACTCTTTGATCTACAAAGAAAAGACAAAGAAGATTCATGACTCCAAAATCAAGAACCGCGTTGTTGGATATTGGATTTCACTTACATATCATAACATTAACACAATGGGCATAGAGATGATTTTAGAGAGAGAGAAAGTGGGACATTCTAGTAAGAGAAACTTGTAGAATATTAGATTACCAAAGAACATCCAACCCTCTACCTTGCAAGGTAGAGGGTATTTATAGGTTACAAACTAAACGACCTCCTGACGGCCTGTGGATCAGGGATACAGTGGGTAAAGACCCGTCCTTCCTCCACGGTGTTGCACTAAACTATTCTACGCTACTGACTTAACTAATTAACTACATAAAACGTAAATAACGACAAGTCTACGAGCTAACTTATGCTATATAATAGTTGGGGTGACCGACTCTTCAATACTGGAATTTTCTAATTCTTAACAATCTCCCTCTAAGGGAGGTCACCCTATGTTTTACATGTCAAATCCTAGCATTCTATTCTTGACTTTGTTCTTGAGCTCGTAGACTTTAATACTTCAACTTCGCAATCTTTGTGCATAAGTAGTGCAACTTCAAAGTCTGCCTAGATTTGTACTTTAAAAGTGGAGGTCATTCATGATCCATGAGATAATAATTATGAGCCATCTTTTGAGATCTTCAGCTCTAAAAACAAACATCTCTGAAATATCCTTTGTGGTGTTGGTATTATGTGATGTTGTGACTTTCAGACCGACATGCTCACATTCTGGATCATGATATCTTCTCATCAGAGTAGCGGAAGCTTTAGTTAATTCATGATATTGGCAGCAGCGTAGCAGAAGCATGGAGTGAAAATATCAGAGTCATTGATGCACTAATCATGATTTCTTTTGAGATAAAATGTGTTAAGTGAGCATGCGGCTATGGATTGACCGCTTCATTCTGATCAGCTGCAAACGTCGGGCGTACCTGCATACAACAGTTAGCAATAAATCGCACGAAAGTGTCTTTGATCACTTTCGTTGAATTGAGATACACGGCCCACGGTTCCCCGTTGATCAGTACATGTACTGCCTGTGATCAGGTATAATTCCGAAGAATTTCCTTGACAGGGTTTCGCAGCTGCTCTAGCTGTTCTCAAACCGGAACATCTCAAAGAAGACAACACGGAGTGAGTGAACCAGCGAATTTTAAGTCCACTGATTGATGAAAAGAGATTTGAAAAACAATCGTGTATTGCTCAATAGAAATTGTTTTTGCAATACAACGAAGGTTTTATTGAAAATCAATTATCAATCATAAAAACACCTTTTGGTTTGAAAAATGAGTACACGGTCGATGTGCTAAAGAAAAGAGTTGTTAAGCACAAAGACCGGTTTTTCAAAGGTATCCGTCAATCCATATCCTGAACCAGGATTGATTCAAGAGATTGAATCGCCCCATTGTTTCTGTTCAGTTGTCACATGGTTGATCTATATAATAGATCTCACATGCCACCTACCAGGAGCTTGTTTGATGTTGGCTCCAGAAGGCTTTCCATCTTCATTGTGAATATGTAAACACATCACTCAGATGTTCTGGCAATACCACAAGGATAATGCGTAGGACTCAAGATATAATCTCTCTTTCCACATTGTGTGAAACAGAGAGTCTTCATTGAAAGTGTCCTAATGAGATTTATTGATGATCTCGTGGCTCTAGACTCAATTTGTGCATATTTGGATCCTGTGCCGGAGACTAGGGAGAGGGTCTCCTTCTTCAATATCAACAATCTCTAAGAGAAAGTCGATAGATAATGTCGGTTCCCCGTGAGAATGAAACAAGTCCTTTTAAGAGGAGCTTGAGTGGTTTGGAAAGTTGAAGTGCAGTGCGTCACTGGGTCCATGACGTCTTGTCTTCAATACCGATGTTACCATCAGTAGCATATGAATTGAACCCGGTTTCTGCCCTAAGGTTGAATACATGGAGGGCTATTTGTTTTCACCCTTTTCTCATTCAATTCTTTTTAATTCTTCAACCCCTTCAGTGCTTACCAAGACTTCATAACTAGAACCTTGTTGGGTTTATTCCAGTACTAGCTCAGTCTCAGTCTGCACTCTTCCCATTCCTCATTTTTCTCCTTTTATCATCATACCTAAGAACTCTACACTAACTAGTGGATAGTCCCTGGGTAGATCCCTCCGGTTCTGGCGGATCATGGGAACCAATACCTAACCTTATCATCCTTATATCACCGTACATAAAGTAAAGTTGGTCGGTCTATTTGGTATTGTTCATCTGCCATTGGAACCAATTGAAAACCATTTGAAAATCAATCCAGATACTTGTGATATATTATCAAAACATTTTGTACCTGAATTGTTTTTGATATTTTTAGAATAAGTGCTCCCCCTCAACATGTGCATGAATTGATTGAAATTGTTTTGCACACGGAGGCAAGAGGAAGAATTAACTTCTTTGAATACCATTTTCTAAAAGATATCAACATCACTTCCCAAATCGAGTCAAGTGGATAAAGCATTTTGGGGAAGGATGAGATTTTCATAAGTTTTCTCCCCCTCAATATCTGCCTCGAGATTTGAAAAGAGTGTTTTGCACATACTGGAGGGAACCCTTTAAGAAGTGCATACATGATCACCAAAGGATTAGAAGCCATACAATCAAGGATTGAAAGTTGTGAACCCTGATGACTTGAATTTACAAAGAGAATTCTCCCCCTTAATATATGCTTCGAGATTCGAAAATTGTTTAGCACATATTAGAGAGAAGTATGCACAAAAATTGGTCATCTTATCTTTTAACATCTTTCATATTTATATCACATTTTCTCCCCCGATCAAAAAATCTTAAATCCTTTGAGATTTTGGATCTCAAGTGATTTAAATATGTATGAGGTAAAATATTTGTAGGAGAAAAATGTGTCCGGTTTTATATGATCAGAAGTGGACAACACAGATGTTTCCCTTTTTACAAGGGGAAACCACAGTACAAATCCTAGCACTATTACATGTATTACAGTTGTTCACATTTAGTACACCACATATTACACATATTTAAAAACACAACATAAACTGCTTCCCGAAGATGTCTTCATTCAGTCCGCTGAAGAAGTTTGTAGTGACCATCCCGAAGCCTTCCACCAACAAAACTTTCAAGGCTGCGGAAGATCCTTCGTGTCTTGAGTCTTCGTCTAATTGCAGCAATGAAGTGTTCACACCTCTTCAAGTCATCATCAGTCCAAAAAATAGTTTTAACCCAAGATTTCATATCAATTTTGGCTTCTTTCACTCTGGTGTCAAGTTCTTCTTCGACCAATTTGAGAGTACCATCACTAAACTTGTAGAGCTCACATAGACGCATAAGCATACGAGATCCATATCTGTCGGTGAAGATGACGACTCTAGGGGTGTCAAGGACTTTGTATTCACGATGAAATTCATGCCCAGTTGCATTCCATTGTGGACTTGTAAGGTTGATCCTGGTTTGGTAGCTTTCTATGCCAAGCTGAAAGTCCTCAACTCGTTTTCGAATGACTAAGCCCCTGATCCAAAGAGTGACAGCTGCAGAGAGGGCCTTTTTCTCACGGACAGGTAAATGCTTAAGGTGTCCTTGAAGATTCAAGAGATAGAGATCTTCGAAATCATTTGGCAGAAGATGTTTGAAGTCGTTTTCTTTAATAGTATACTCTTTGAGGTATGCTCTTTTAAGGACTATCTTCTTCAAATACTCATATCCATAGATAGGGAAGATCTCTACTCGAACAACACTTAAGATTTGCAGCTTTGATCTGACATCATTGCGTCTTTTATCAGCACCATGTCTTTCGATGTAGAACTTCTTCTTTTGAACCACCAGTGAGAAATACCATAAGAAGCGGCAATATCATACTTTTGTTCTTCATCAGCCCAGAATTGATCAGGAACCATCTGTTCAAGCCCCTGATCAGAGTAGGTTGCAGCTTTCATCTTTGATATTGATAGAGCAGGTCTTCTTTCAGCAGAGCGAGCACACAGATAGTCCAAGTCGTGATTGAAGAAGAATTCAGCCTGAATGGTCATCTGACCAGGTTCACCACCAAGAGGAAGAGATTTGTTGACATTGAAGTAACTGATTTGCTCACTGACTTGGTCATTCAGCATCTTGTGGCATTCTTCCATCTGATATTGAAGATGATTTGCATCTGAGTGGAAGACTTTGACAATTTCGTAAGCTTGTCCTTCAAGATC
>OU343220.1:58544276-58677696 GCA_910596185.1 Chrysanthemum makinoi
TCTTGGAGTTATTGATGAGATACTCTTCCGTTCACAAAACCATCTAATAAAACTTCCCATATCACCAGTGTAGTGCAGAAGAGAGTCTTCAACTGGAACTTCATAATTATTGGTGATAACTGATGCCCAATTGTTGTCAGGAATCATAGAGTCAGACTCTGGGATGGTCCATGTGGGTTCTGGAGAAGGAGGACTATCTTCCACAATGCAGCTTTGAATTGTGTCTCTTGAAGGTGCTACTCTGGATGTGCTAGTGCGATTCCCAGCCATGTAAGTATCAAACCAATCTTCTGATGGCTTAGGAATATGCTTTGTAGATGCATCATCTTCATCTGGTTCTGAGTCCGCCATGACATGCGACTCTTCGTGAACCATTTGATCATCAGGAATGGAGGTGGATGTGGATGTGAACCTTGAATCAACTGTCGTCCAAGCAGCAGATTTCTTCTTAGTACTCTGTTCTTTTGTAGGACCTGATCGATTGGAAGGTTTTGGCGGTGATGATGGTGGTTGTGGTGGAGGTGTGTTGGTTGTTGTAGAAGGATCACCAGCTCCAGAAGTTCCAGCGCCCCCCGTAGGTGGCGGAGGTGGAGGAGGATCTCTACGATCCTTCATCAAGGATTCCATCACAATTGTTCTCCTTTTCTTTTTAGCTTCTTTTTCCCTGATGTCAATCATATACTGCTCATAATTGTCGAACTTAATGGATTCATCAAGTGCCTCATAGAGTTTCTTGTGAACCTCATGCTTGTCCTCTTCAGCATCATACATCTTTTCAAACAGAGCTGCTCTCATATCGGTGATAGGGAGGTCCTTGAATCGTCTAAGAAGTGGAGCCTCCATAGCCCATTCCACAGCATCCTTGACTTCTCCTTCAATAGCGGCAGTAACCCCTTCATTGAAGTTGAGGTGCTCCAATCTATAGACACGATCCACAAGAGAATCAAAAGATTTAGGAAGTTGCCTTTCCAGAGCTTCTATCCTTTTTATGGCTTTGTCCAGTAGTTGATCAGAGGTGAGGATCTGTGGTGGTGAAGCTGGTGGAGCATCCACATCAGCAACTGTAATGACAGGTTCAGGAGTTGGTGACGATGTTGGTGGTGTTTGTACAGTTGATTGAGTTGATATGGGAGGTGGAAGTGCAGTTGATAATGAAGATGCTGACATCGGAGGAATGGTTGACGTATCTTGCTGAATGTTGACAGTATACATGGATTGTGCAGTATCTAAGGGTTTGTCATTAATGTATTGATCTCTAAAAGAGAAGTCTGTATCGAGATTCTTAAGTGAGGATAGAGAGTTAGTAGACAGATTTGGTTCATCCATCTTCAAGGTCTCATCAGATCTTGTCTCAAGGTTCTCCTGCGAGCCTTTTTGCAACAGAGCGTCAACATTCAAGCCAGATTGAGTCTCACTAAGTGAAGAAGTTTCTTTAAACGTTTCAGGCACTTTGTCCACTCCAGATTGTTCTTTTGCATGAGATGATTTTGTTCTTCTCTTCAGCTCATATTGATTGGTGGTGCTTGATGGAGATGATGAGATAGTTAAGAGCATGTGAGCGGCTTGTTCAGTTTCAACACTCGCAACCCCTTTTCCTTTGTCATGTGTTATTGGGGTTGTTTGTCGTGGTAGTTGAACAGGTTCTCTTAACACAACTCCACCTATTGGTGCTTTCACATTTAGACTTTCAAGGCTTTGCTGGATTCCAAGTTGTAGATCAGCATCATCTTCATCAGTCAACCTTGTAACATTCCTTGATACCTCAGTATTTTCACCAATTTCCTTTTCCACTTTCTTCCTTTTTACTTTCTGCTTCTTGGATGCGGTGTCTGACTGTGATGACCTTTCAAGTCTCTTTTTAGGAAGAGAGGCATAGGATGCTTGTGAGGCTGACGTAGACATGGGAGCATTGGGTTGTGGAGGAGAAGGTGTGACATTAGCAGAGGAACTGGTAGCTCTTTTCTTGTATTGTTTGAAGTAGTTCTTCTTCTTGATATCTTCTGTGAGAAGACAATCAGGAATTGGCAATCCAAATAGTTCATTATCCATACCTCTAGGAACATATTTCAGGTTTCCTAAAACATATTCATCTTCTGCATTATGTAGAGTTGATTCACTCCTAGGATTGAATTTGTGAGTTTGTTGCAAGTACTGGATAACAAGCTTAGAAAATCTGATGTTGGGAATCACAAGCTTGTTCTGTTTCTTTCGGCCTTGAGCTTTGTTCTGGAAATTGGTTCTATCAACTATGAATGTGTGCATTGATAAGGAGAATTCTTCCCAAATACGATCTGAGACATTCACATCAACCCTATTAACAATTCCCCATAGGATTTGCAAGATAGGGATTCTCACTTTATCGAACCCTGATGTTTTGCCGGATAAGCACAAGTTAAGAATAGTTGTAATAGCTTTCCAGGGTTGATACATGTGTCCAGTGATGATGTCGGATGCTCTTAAAATGCTGTTCTGATAACCCAACCCAATTAGAAAGACAATCAGATCATCAGCACCAGGTGGAGATTCAGAACGAAGGTTTGGGTCACATGGGGTGATTCCAAGAGCCTTGCTCAGAATAGCAGAATCAATCGTGAATTCCCTGTCATCCAGTTTGCAGGAGTATTGAGCTGTGATTTTGTCCCATTGAACGGTGTTCCAGAATTGTTGATGTAAATAGTAGGAATCGAGCATTGCTTGGTAATAGCACCGAAGAAGTTTGTGTTCTTGAGGATGTCAATAGACACTTTGAGTATCGGATTTTGTTGTAGCTTTTGTAGGTCCACATAACAGTTACTTTTTCCAATATCAGCCCATTGACTCCTGGGAAGGATTTCTTCGTCTGAGAGAACTTTGGATGATGCCGAAGGAGTAACGACCTTTTCAGGGTTTGAGCTTGCCATAGATGATCTGAGCAAACATACAATCAACAGTAGTGGTTGGGAACGAGTTGGATAATAACTGATAAGTAAGACAGCATTGAGAGCACCTTTATGACATAGATACATAGAAATAGTAACTCAGAAAGAGTCCCCAAAACACATACAGAGAAAGATTGAGTGACATAAGTGAGATAATTCAATGAAGAAGAATCTTACAGATAAGTTAACACAGGCCGAGCTGATAAGGGATTAAAAGGCAAAAGAGTGCATTGCAAAGGGATCATGTCATGAGCCAAGATACAAATGTAGAAGTGATATAATAAATATGCATGAGGCAGAAAGTAACATTTGGTTGTCGTGAGAGAAACCAAGTACCTTTTACCTAAACAGAAATGTCATAGCAGATTACATAGAGTATGTTGACTTAATAAGTTGAATTAGGAGATCCTAAGTATTGTGAGAATGAGATCAACTTTAGCAATAAACCTCTTGAACATTTTAATAACCCTCGACCCTAAGACTAATTCTCAACATGAAAGTGAACAATGTTGCAAACTTGTAAAGACAAGTCGCCATCACTAGTACCACAGACAAGTCGCTAATAGTTTAGCTCTCTAAGTCGCTATGCTAATTCGCTAACTTGTAAAGACAAGTCGCCATGAACAGTAACAAAACCAAGTCGCTACAAATATGTTAACTAAGTCGCTAAGGTTACTAATTCGCTAACTTGTGAAGACAAGTCGCCATGAACAGTAACACAACCAAGTCGCTACAAATTTGTTAACTAAGTTGCTAATGTTACTAATTCGCTAACTTGTAAAGACAAGTCGCTGACAACTAACTCGCTACCCAAGTCGCTAGAATAAAATAAACTAATTCGCTACAGAAACATAATCGCTAAGTTGAATGCTAACTCGCTATGAAGAACATTCAAGCTAAGTCGCTACCAAGAACATGTTAACTCGCCATCAAGAACATTCATAATTTCAACAGACAAACCACCCAATCCACCAATCATTCATCATCCTTACATGATAACACATTACACAACAGTCACAATAACATATACCAACACTTAGTATACATGCAACATAATACTCAACAAAGCAACACGAATTTAATGAACCATCGAACCTAAGAGAGAATCAAGCAGTCACTGTACACGAACTCGTACGGATCTGGTTAAAGTGACAAGTTAGAAACTTAACACAAACGCTTAAAAGAACAAGGATAAGAGATTCGAGACATACCACTTGCTAAGTCGCTAGGATGAGCAATTTGACGAGAGAAAAAAAACGAGAGAGAAAAAAAAAACTTATTTGAGAAAAAATGGTAAGTCGCTAGGGGTATAGAAACTATCTTTGGCAGTTTGACACATTTGGTCCTTGTGGTTTTAAAATGAAGTGAGATAAGTCGCTAGTGCAACACAACTTTCACATATATGACAAGTTTGATCCCTATGGTTTTGAAGAACGAGTGGTAAGTCGCTAACACGGATTATAGACTAAGTCTCTAGCATAGATTATCACAATGATCACCATGCATCAATTAATCATTTAGTCAAATAAGCATTTAATGCTAGGCACTTAATACATAGGTACACAATGATAATCACATGAGCAAGATATGACCACAACCTACAAATACCATAACCAGATAGTTACAAAGGCAAAACACGACCTCAACTTACTAACGAGCAGGCATTATAACCAGCACAGAAGCCAATGGCATAGATAGTCAAGAAAAACATATACACAATCTCCCCCTCAATCAATGTCCTCAAAGAACATTGATTGACATTAATCAACCCCGTTAAAAAAAAACAAGAATATTTCAATTGTTCGAACTTCATCTATGATCCCGTGCCATTATTGAATGACATTTCTAGGACCGTAGATGTTATCGATAACAATTAATGTATTCTTTATTAGATTGGGAAAAACATGATAAAATTGTAAATTTAAAAGAATGACATATATAAAATTGTAAATTTAAAAGAATAACAATATATAAATTTTTTTTAAGAGGCTTGATTTATACACAGATATAGAAGAGCGAGTCCTGATTCAAGATGAATAGGAGTCAAAGTAAGAAGTACATCAACTCTAGCACACTATAGCTCCTGAATGAGCTATGTTCATTTCTGATGGGAACCAAGTCATGAAGTTCCTGATTGAGTTGAGCATTGTACCTGAAAAAGACTGAGAGCACATTGTATTGGAAGCACATGTAGACTTGTACATAGAAGGGTTAGTGACATGTTTAATCTCACATTTGGATGCATCACAGTATAACACAGACGTATCATTAATGGGGATCCTATTAGGTTCTACATTCTTGAAAAGTTTACCTGTGGGAATCCACTTGAGGCATGATCTAGGAATGTAAGTTCGTTTAAGTCCTGTAAACTTAAAAAATCTGCCAGTGGGAATCCATTTGAAACCACAGTTAGTTGAACTAAATGAGTGCACAACCTTGTTTTGACTATTTGTCCTTTTGTGATCATAGAATTTCTTAGGGGATTGATCA
This sequence comes from Chrysanthemum makinoi, assembly GCA_910596185.1. NCBI lineage: Eukaryota > Viridiplantae > Streptophyta > Magnoliopsida > Asterales > Asteraceae > Chrysanthemum > Chrysanthemum makinoi. Next base: position 58,549,685 of record OU343220.1, read on the forward strand.
GTCAAATGATGTTTTACATGAGAGCTAGTTAAACTTGTTGCATTTCTGATCTGTGAGAGTTGACCATAAGTCCTATGTTTGAGATTCATCATATCTGAACTAGGCAATGAAGTGACTGGTTTTGACAAAACAGACATATTATCAACTTGGGATGTAAGCTTAGATTTCAATGGTTTAGCTCTTTCAGACCTAAAGGCATTAGGTTGTTTAATAACTGTTCGTTTCAAGTGGTTCTGAACATTTGACTTTCCCAAAGTTGAAGGTTTTGCAAACTTAGTGTTCATCCTATTTCCAACAGACTTCCTGAGCTCATTTTTTAGGGCAACAATATTGAAGCTCTTATCCTGAATTTGTGCTTTGAGGTCATCAATGTCTTTCATCAAGAGGTTAGATTGATTGACTAACTTAGAGTTTGTTTCCTCAAGGTTCTTTCTTAAATGCTCATTTTCTCTTAGAAGGTTGGACACACATAGAGCTAGTTTAGAATTTCTAGATTCTAGTGCATCACTCATCTCATGACAGTCATATTTCTGGGCTTCTGAAAGAAGTAATTTCAGATTGCCTATGGTCGAATCTTTGTCCTGAATCTGGGATTTTAACTGATTAATTTCAAAAAATTCTCTAAATTCTGGAAGTTCCTAATTAGTACACGGTTTTTTTGCATAAAACATTTCATCCTTTTGTTGTATTTCAATTTGCAATGAGATACAGTGTTTTTCAAGAATTGAAAATTTGTTTGAAAGCTCATCATATACCCTTTTTTCAATCATGTTACTTGCATTAGATTCAGGCAAAACAAAGATTGATTCCACATTGTTATGTTCAGAGTAAGAGTCATGTACCTTTTTATGAGAATTTGTGTGATCAGATAAGTGTACCTTATTGATTGATACCTTTTCTGACTCTGAGAATTTGAGATCAGTGCTGTTCTCTTCATCCTTTTTCATTACAACTGAGATTCTGCAATCAGTGTCATTTGCTGGTTCAACTGGAATGTAGCATGACACGTCACCATTGCTCCATGGAATCTCTTGGCACTCATTCAATTCATTCAGCTTGTTATTCTCTTTAGCAGCTTCCTTGATGTATGTTTCCATATTACTCATAAGTTGAATAAATGAGTTTCTGAACTCATGAATTTCCATTCCCGTGTGTTTCTTGAAAGATATTCCAGTCATGATATCATCAAAATCTGAGGAGTATTCTTCCCGGATAAATGGCTGAAATTGATTGAAGATGGTTTGGAGAGCAGCATGAGAATCATCAGTTGAGAACTTTTCTTTGGTAATTTGAAACCTCAGTCGTTCTAAGTTAAGTAAAACAGTTCTTGTCAAAGTGGGAAAATCCTGACGAAGGATGGCACAACTTGTTCGATCCATGGTTGTAGATAAGAGTAATTTGAGAAGCTGACTGAGATGTTGAAACGGCTCACTGGTGCATTCCATATTCTTAGCATCATTTACAGACATTAAGAGTGACTTATTTGAGTTGTTTTGATTAATCGTTGCTGAATCATTAAGTGTATGGCATTCAGATAAGCATTCTGTTTCACTATTATGTGTTGTGTCATAGAGAGCAAGTACTTTGGTGATAAAAGGATCCGTGATGACTGACATTGTGTTATTATGAATTACTCCCCAAGTCTCTAGAGATTTTGAACCAACTCGCTAGCAACTAAATAGCAATAATCCCAAGTCGTTAAATCAACATCCAAGTCGCTAAGTACAAGTCGCTAATCCTCTAGTCGCTAACCCCTAATTCGCTATACCACCAAGTCGCTAAACAATTTCAAGTCGCTAAGTAGTAACTCGCTAAGCATTAAGTCGCTAGCAAAATTTTGGCAGCAATTCGCTACACAAGTCGCTAAAGATACAAGTCGCTAAATAGCAACTCGCTACACACCAAGTCGCTACCTCCAAGTCGCTACCTGTGGTGGAAAGTCCACTACTTGTACTTTAAGTCGCTAGTTCTAAGTAGCTAGGTCTAAAACTGTAACTCGCTACAAATTTGTAAAGCAAGTCGCTACGAAGAAAGAATTCCGTGTGTTAAGTCGCTAGCAAGAAAAAACCACATAAACATCACTTTTCAATCCAAAAACAACCCAACCAAGATGATTCAAGCTTACCAAATGAAAACCTAAACACTTGTGATGATTCTAAACATAAAAGTACTAACAAAATCCAAACTTTAACACAAGAAATCAACCAAATGATGCACAAACCACTAAACTTTTTCAAACTCAAAAACCACCTAAAAACCACTAGAAATCCAAAGATGTGCAAGATATGATCTAACCATGGCTCTTGATACCATTTGTTGGATATTGGATTTCACTTACATATCATAACATTAACACAATGGGCATATAGATGATTTTAGAGAGAGAGAAAGTGGGATATTCTAGTAAGAGAAACTTGTAGAATGCTAGATTACCAAAGAACATCCAACCCTCTACCTTGCAAGGTAGAGGGTATTTATAGGTTACAAACTAAACGACCTCCTGACGGCCTGTGGATCAGGGATACAGTGGGTAAAGACCCGTCCTTCCTCCACGGTGTTGCACTAAACTATTCTATGCTACTGACTAACTAATAAACTACATAAAAACGTAAATAACGACAAGTCTATGAGTTAACTTATGCTATATAATAGTTGGGGTGACCGACTCTTCAATACTGGAATTTTCTAATTCCTAACACGCGTTTTCAACGTCGGTGATCGAGTCCTTCTTTTCAATTCAAGATTGAAGATTTTCTCGGGAAAACTTAAATCCCGCTGGTCTGGACCATTCACCATCACTAAAGTATTTCCATATGGAACCATTGAGTTATCTCAACCCGATGGTCCAAATTTTAAAGTGAATGGTCATCGATTGAAGCATTATTTTGGAGAGGACATTCCTCCTGTGGTTGTCCCGGATCTACAAACTTTCCCAATGAACCAATGAATGCGGGGATCGAGTCAAGCTAGCGACTCGGGAATCAAAAACAGTAGCATGCCATATGGGTTTTCACCCATATTTCTGACTTCTTTCTACTTTCTACCACCCTAGTGTGGGGGAGTTGCCCCACATGTTGTGTATATATATAAGTTTCAAAAAAAATAAAAAAAAAATAATAATAATGGCCGTAGTATTTCCCTTTTACGTTCTATGTTTCGGCATAACCGTCGGTACTTTGAATATCGAGGGCAATATTCATTTCTAGTGTGGGGGGGGGGGGAATTCTCACGAATTTTATCATGTAATTATACCACCCAATTCCCCCATTTTTGGCCAAAATTTTTTTTGGAGTAAGTGTTTTGCACTTACTCAGCTTACGGTTATCAGTCCACCATGTCTAATAAAAAAAAGGATTGGCTAATCCAGGAGCAAACGGCTCTTGGTAAAGATATCTCAAATCCGTTGACGGCTTGCAATTTGCCCAAAATTGTATGGTATTCAGCTCACCATATCCTTAAAAGTGAAGAGTTGGCTAGCCCGCAAGTTTATGGCTTGTGGTAAAGGCAGTGGAAAACCATAATTTGTAATCAGCTCACCAAAGATAGTATATATTATCTAAGAGTTGTCTAGTCCAGAAGCAAACGGCTTCTGGTAAAGACAAATCAAATCCGTTGGAAGCTGGTGATTTGCTCAAAATCATTTGGTTATCGGTGTCCCATAGTTCTTACTTGAACTGAAACATTTGGCTACTCCAGAAGTAATGGCTTTTGGTAAAGAGATGAAATCCATTAATTTTTCTCAAAACATTGCTAGGGACTAGCAATATCTTAGTGTGGGGGATTGATGAGTGTCTAAATACTCATCATTTTTGTACCATTTAAACTGCAAAAAACATCTGAAAACACTCAGAAATGCATCAAAATGATAAAAATATCACAAATAAGTGTTTTATGTGTTTTAAATGCAAAAATATCAAAATCTGGTGAAAAACGTATCAAGTTTGCATAATTGGCAGTTTTAGTCCCCCAAGTTTCAAAAGTTGTCAAAAACAGTCCCTGGTAAATCAAAATAAAGAAAAATATCATTTCAAGTCCCTAGGAATTCATGAGTTGTCAAAATTGGTCCTTGAGATTTAAAATTGCAAAATTACAACTTAGGTCCCTAAACTTTGAAAATTGTCATAAATGGTCCTTATATTTATTAAAAATGGAATTTTATGCATAATGGTCCTTGAATTATTAAAGAATGGCAGGATTGATCCTTGTGTGAACTTTGGAATATTGGCAGAAATGGTCCTTCAAGATTGGAGAATTGCAAAACAAGTCCTTGTAATAATAAACAAATTTTGACCCCTGCCATTAGCCTTTGACCCCTGCCAACCCACCTTGACCCCCCTTTTTTGGACCCCTAGTCAAACCCCGGTCAAACCATATCCCTTTCCCTCCCACTGTCTTCCTCCTTCTCCCACTTGCCTGCAACACCTCTCCCATCACCTCAGACCTTATCCCCTTCAACCCTCACCCCCCTCATCATCACATCTACCCTCCACCATCCCCCAGTTGCAATTTCAGAGCCCCAATTGCAAATACCCTTTTCCCGCCAAAAACTGATCAAACGGCCAACATAGTCTCAAGTAATCCAATGGCCCCAATTATGAGTGGGAATTGATCAGAGGAGAAAGAGAAGTCCTTTTGGTGTATAAAAAGAAGAGAGGGAAGCAAGAAACAAGTAGTACTTAGTTTAAAATTTTCATGTATGTCGTTTTTTCTTAAAATGTCTTAATTAGTTTCTAAATTTGTAACTTTAAGCTTTATTGTACTGAAACTAAGTTGTTTAATCATTGTACTCACTTTCAAATATCAATTCAAGGTTTTACATAAGTTTCCTGTTTTTATCATTCACTGTTGAAAAATCAGTTGTTATGCTCTTATACTCAGTGCTCCAAGTAGCTTATTTGTAACTTGAATAAGCTTATTTAAGCTATTGATAGCTTTTGGTAAGCTTAGAACTCAGTTTCAATCAAAATTGGTAATTGGTCATCAAAAGTCAAACTGAGAAGAGATATTGGTTCAAGCAGTTTTGGAAACGGAATGGGGTTGATGCAGAGTTGATTTGGGTTGGATTGGTTTAAAATAGGTCAGTTTGGTTCTGGTTTATGCTGCAAAATAAGCTGGACACTTGTGAGTTTTATCTTATTTCCATTTCTCATTTAGTTTGCAAAAATCTGTTGAGTTTTGAATCTGTGTTTAGATTAGCTTTTATCTGTTCAGTAAGATGTTATTAGACCACATTGATTCAGCTTCAGTGTTAGCTTAAGCCAAATCAATGGGTAGCTTAGTTTAAATTGCAAAACAGTTGTGAAAGTTATGTTTGGATCAGTGGGATTAAGTGAGATTGAGCTTTGGGTTGTGTTTAAAATCTGTCTATTCAGTCTTAATATAGGTAACTTGAGTCATTTTAGTCATCACATTGCTTCTACACTAGCTTTAAGTCAAAATCACTTTAAACATGTCTTAATTTCATGACTGTTGGAATTTAAGAATATCAAAAGCTTGATTCATGTTTAGAAATCAGTAGAGTAGCTTAATATAGTTTTATTTCACCTTAAAACAACATAATCATTCAGATAATTGGACTCAAATCTCACAAAAGTCAAAGTTTCATTTCTGTCAAAAGTAAAAAATAGTTGAAAATCTCAGTTTGTACCCAACTTGGATGATTTTTAATTAATTCACTAGTGGGTCAATTCAAGTGAGATTTTGGATTACTCAAGATCAGTTGGTCAAGTTGCTTAAAATGATTTTTGGGAAATTTTTGGAATTTTTCTTAAGCTCCAAATAAGCTGTTCAATAAAGCCTCATATGCCCTGTGACAGGGCATAGTCACCAGTGCAGTTTTCATAGGTTCTTGCAGAGCTTGTCAAAAACTCAATTGAGCTTATCTCAGGCTCAGGTTTGGTTTATAGGTAGCTAGCCAGGTCTAGTTTAGGTTCCAACATCTGGTTTTCAGTTTCATCTTATTGAGTAGCTTATTTTCTAGCCACAAAGTAGCTCCCCAAAATCTGTTTTTGCACTTAAGCTCAAATCATCAAATCAAGTTAATCAGTACTATAGAGGTTAAGAGCAGTTGTATTTGGTTGCTTTCAAGTAGTTTTAGCTTATTTTAGCTTCTGTGATCATTTGGTTCTCAGTTGTGGCCTTTGGCTTATTTCAAGTGTTTATTTATAAGTACTTGTCTCTGCAGTTTCATAATCCTACACATAAGCTACTATTTTTATATTTTTCATAGATTTAGAATATTAATTTAGACTTTTCTTGAATTTTTCATATTTTTCTAGCACTGTTTGCTATTTTTCTTCATTTAAAACAGTTTTTAAGCCTTTTTAATTAGCTTTTAATACAATTAAATAAGAAAAACTTCAAAAAAATAAGTTTTCATTTTTCCTAGGTTAAGATAAATATAAAAAGAAAAGAAATATTTTTCCAGATTTTTCATAGTTTAATTTGTAATTTTTAGCAATTTAAGTAGTTTTAAATAGTTTTTAATTCATAGAAAATAGAAAAATAATCAGAAAAATACAAAATTAGTTTTGAAAATTCTCTTTAGTTATTTTAGATTTTTCTAAGTCATAATTTCATTTTTCTAGCTTTATTTCATATTTTCTTGTATTTTAGGGTATTATTAAATAGGTAAAAATAGTTTTTAATTAATAATAATTAAATAAATAGTAATAAAAATAATTTTATTTTTCTAAAAATTTTCTCTTATCATTAGGTTTGTAAAAATGTAATTTTTATATTTTTAGTATTAATATTGTTCCAGTTCCACATTTTCTTTTGTACGTCACGTAGTTTTTAATTCAACTTTATAAAAGGAAAATCAAAAACATAATTTAAAAAATAGTGATAGCGTTTATTTAATATAATTTATCTTTTTAATTTTCTTTAATTTGCATTTAAGCCCCTGTAATTTATAAACTTTGTCTTTAGGTATAATCAATCATATCTCTTTCCGTTCAAATTCTCTCGATCACTATTCGTTTGATTATTCTCGCACAGCTCGTTGGGGCTTAACGACCTGGGGAAACACTATACTCTCCTGGACTTCATTGTATTTGGTGTCTGAACTGTTTGAAGTTTGTTACGGTTGACCATTCACAAGTGGTCAGCTTGTGTGACAAAACTTGACGGTTTGGCACGAATCAGGCGTCTCTTCCGGAGATTGAGAATGAATTAGCGGAGTTCAAGCAAACCAAGGGGATGTTCAAGTGCCTTGGAAGGATGATGAACAAGATTTACAAGAAGTTGGACAAGTGAGGGTCGTTTTAAGGAGTGTTTGGAACAATACGTTATCTTTAATGTTTGATACAATTTGGTTGTTTTTAATTTGTAGGATGATAACTTAACTCAAAACAATGATGTATGCTAACAATCTCATGCAGGGGGATAGCACAAGTGTGTTATCTAGTTTTACCCATTTTCACTTTAATATGAAAATGGCTAGCCCTTGGTCAAAATCTATGCTCCACTATGTTTGTGTATGTGTTATTTGCTTTTCCTAACTAGAAATAATTAATGTCACATGTTTTGAGCAAAATTTTAGGTTTCGGAAAGTCCCCGACCCTTAAAAAACTGTTCTGTGAACTTTTCTGGTGTCCACGGATCAGACGACACCAAAAATTTGGTACCGTCTGTTATGGAATTTGGTACCGCTGTACCTGTACAGGCGGACCAGGCGGCACCATTTTTTTGGTTTCGCTTGTGTAAAATTTTGGTGTTGTGGATCTTACAGGTAATTTTCTGAATTTCGCTCATTTCGACTTTCCAAATTACCATACCTTGCTTGTAAGTTAATCTTAACTAGTTTTTACCCATATTAGAACTAGTATAACATCCTTAGGCATATAGAAAATCCATTTCCTACCAAAATTCAAAAATTTGAAAAATCCACCCAAGGAGCCCTTTTGCATAAAGGAAGGAACCAAAAAATTGGTTCCTTGCAATCCGTGGGTAATCTGATTGTTAGGATCTCACAATCATTAGAACACATTTATTGCAAATATTTGCCTCTTCACTCCATCCTTCTTGTATGGATTGACTTGGGTGATATGACTAGCATTAAACCCACTTCAAAATCATTAGAAACCTCATCTCTTCTATGGTTTAACATCAAATCAAACACACTTCTCCATAATTCTCCATTCATATAAATTAAGAGGTTTTTATCATGATCATCTTCATACCTTCTCAATTCTTACTATCTACTAGCAAAAGCTTAAGTCAAAATGACAAAACTTCACCATTAACCAAGCCTTGCAAGAAAACCGCTAGGATTAGCATAAGACCTTGTTGCTTTGTCAACTTGAGCTCTTCCTCCGAGTCATATCCACTAACCATCTCATCTCTCATAAGGGATGACACAAACCTCACCTTAGCTACTCCTACACCACCTTCACAATCACCCATTACCATCACTACTCCACCACTAAAAAATACTCCAAGCTCATCACCACCGGCTCTCGTTCAAACATCAAAAACATCATCACCTCCGAAATCTCCAACACTCATTCCATTGGAGTTATTTTCTACACCACCTACTTCTACAAATCCTTTCTTGGAGGACTTGGAAGATTTGCCTCCTAAGCCAAATCATCCACCACCACTACCATCATTTGGTAATATTGAGCGGATTGCTCATGAGTCTCCAAGACAATCATTTGACCCAAATGCCCCGTTAGGGCCAAGACCTCTTCTCTTCCACCCTATCCACAAGGATATTCATGGTCCTTTGTATGGGGATCAACCACTCCTTACATCAATGTCTCCTCACATAGAGGACATTGAGGAGTCCATGTGGGAAGATCATCCCACAAGAGAGGAGATTCAAGCCGAACTCCAACATCTCCACCAATTCTCAAATATGGTGGATTCTCATCTAAGTGATGCTATGCAAATGCGAAGTGCTTTGCTAGCCTCCATCATCACCACACCAAACACCAACACCAACACCAACACCAACACCTCCACCAATCCACCACCAAAAAATCATCAACCATACTACCCTCCTAGGCATGGTTGCTCTAATTGTGAGCAAACCGCCCAAACAACCGAACAGACCCAGGTGATGGTCCATGAGTTCCAAGAGGAAATGAGGTTCATCCTCAATCACATCCTCGAGCGCCTAAATGCTCTTGCTTATCCATCACCTCAATAGGATGGTCATAGATTATCTCTTTTAAGCATTTTTTTTATTTTCTAGGATTTTTCTTGTATTTCTTTATTTTTCTAGGATAATTTCTTTTTTTAGATTTTATCATTGTATTAAACACTTCATTGTGTTCTCCCTTCATGATTCCTAAAATCATGAAAAATTTTAACGAATGAATGGTGTTTTCCTATATTGTTGTTGCTTATTACATAATGTTTGGAAATGCTTGTGATGATGATGATTATTACTAACAATTCCTTTTGTAGCTTTTTCACAATCCATGTATCTTCATTGGCACCCAATTTAGGGGGAGCATTGGTCAATGGGGAGATAATGGCTACGGGCTCATTACAAATTCCGTCTCGCATCTTCTTTTTGTTGAGACAAAAAGGTGGAGAAATATATAGAACTTGGTTATATCTGACTTTCTGAAAAAGTCAAACTGCATACATTGACTTTCTGAAAAAGTCAACATGATACTTCATTGTTAATATTTGACTCTCTGAAAAAGCCAACTGCACACTTTGACTTTCTAAAAAAGTCAACATCATGCTTCAACTAGTGAAGACTTTGACTTTCTTCAAAAGTCAAACATCATATACTTGCATTATCATTTCTCTTTCAAGTTCTAAAACTAATATTTTTATAAACTCTTGTACAATCTTTACATCTTTTATAAAAATAAAATTTATGTTTTGTCCTCAACAAAAAGGGGGAGATTGTTAATACAAATATCGTCATTAAACGTTATTTATATCTTTGATCTTTACCTAAGTTTTGTTAACGATAAAAGTAAATTTAATTTTTATAAAGCTTAAAGCTTTTCAAGTCTAATAAATATTAAAACAAGCTTTTTCAAATAATATATCTTCATCACTCAAGCATTTACATTATAATTAACCATAATGTGTGAAAGGAGTTTTTAGAATGTCTTAGTTTCTTAAAGACTAAACATTACATATGTGTTTACATATTTCTAAAAATAGAAAAACAAACACATGACATCATGTGATGCATCATTGAAATCATTGGAAGATTTCACAAGATTCTTTGTGTAGATTTAGGCTCTACATATCTTACACAATCTTGCATAGATATGGTTGACTTTGGCAAGATTTTGAGATCTTGCTGTCAGACCTCGGCGGCACCAATATTTAACACGGGCGGAACCCTTTTAAGGGTTCCATGGTCCGTGGTGCTTGCTGAGAGTTTTGGCTATAAATAGCAAAGCCAAACCAAGTAGTTTTTCACCCCTTTCTATCATACTATCATACATTCCTTCTCTCTAACCTTTCTAACTCAGTTTCATATCATATTAGTGATCTCTTTTGTAGCAAAGAAGATCAAGTTACATTCAAGCTTCAACGAGGAGTTGGAAGTCTTGTTTGTTTGTTGTTGTATGATCTTGTGTTGATTCATACTTCATTGTTGTACCAAACCGTCATAATCTCTTGAGTGTGTGTGGTTAGTATTTTAGTCTTTAAAATACATTGTGTGTGGGAGTGGTTGTACCCTTGAAAAGAACTCGACATTTAGATTAGTGTCGGAAATAGTGTGTAAGTGAAGTGTAAAGGTTTTCTCCGCCGGTGAAAGGAGCTTGTTGACTAGTGAAGTTAAACTCTCGAGTGTGAGACTCGGGGAGTGGAGTAGGGCAAGAAAAAGAGTCCTTGTAGACCGAACCACTATAAAAAACTTATTGTAGTTTGATTGTTTCTTTCCTTATCTACTCTTTATATATTGTTTGCATATTTCACTGACATATCTAAGATCAATATCAAATGATCTTTCAATAAGTTTCAAAACAAAGTTTTTAATCGGTAAACTATTCAACCCCCCTTCTAGTTTTCCACGTTTCTATCAGGAGTTTGATTCTTACCTCTGAACCTTTGCCTGATGTTAAATATGCTTTTGCTACTCTGTCTAGAGATGAGTCTCATAGGAACAGTCATGTGACATCTAAAAATGTTAAAACAGGTTCTGCTACTTTTGCAGCTAGACCTAATGTTGGTAATTCTCAAAATAATAACTGGAGTTTTAATAAGAACAATAATAATAACAACAAAAAATTTGGCAGGTGTCAAATTTGTTTTGTAAACACTGTCACATGACTGGTCATACCATTGATAGATGTTTTGAGTTGGTGGGATATCCACCTGGTTTTGTTAAAAAAGGAGGAAACAATCAGAATAGTGTTAATAATGTGACTGATACTAGTAAGAGTACCACTCATACTCTTACTAGTGATCAGTATCAAAGGTTAATGGCTTTACTTAGTAGTACAGGTGATGCTAGCAAGGCTCATGCTAGTGTTGCAGGTACTGTTATTGTAACACCCCCAATTTCGTGATACGCAGCAGAATTCAAACCGAGTGTTACTTCATGGCACAACATTCATAACAATAGAAAACGATCTCTAAAGGAGTCGTTTAAAAAGGATTTATCATTCAATTTATATAAATATCTCACAGTTTACAAAATAGGTCCCAGTTGGTTCCATTGTTTACAAGATACATCAATATAAAGTTTTTGATGTTTTAGGAATGATAAAATATTTATGGCCCTTGCTCTTCCGTGCCGGCTTCTGACATTTTGGACCTGAAATACATGCTTAAAACTGTCAACACAAAGGTTGAGTGAAATTCATAGAGTTTGTTTGATGGTTGAACACATTATGTTTGTAGTGTGAGTTATAAATTCACACCAATGGTTTAAAAACCAAAAAAGTTATTATTAGACTAAGCATCATGCAATCAAGGCGTTAACGTGTTCCAAAATTAATTGGAGAAAATGTTGATACGTGCCCCAAGTAGGTAAAATTTGCTGTTTTACCTAATGTACTCAAATATAGTGCGTTTGTTTACCGGACCTGGTCAAACAAACGGGATTCGTCAATCCCAATAGATCTATTCACAATATTCGCGCCCACTTTCACTCAGTGATTAGTGATTCATGATTAAGGGACTTAAGTTTGGCAAATGCGGTAACTTAGTGCTAATAACAATCAGATAAGTATACAGTTTGAAAGCAATGTGTTCGGTTAAAATAAAGCATGTATCTCCCCCAAGGGTTTGTAAAACAATTAAGTAATAGAAAGTGAGGCTATGAACTCACCTCAGAGTAAATGATATCAAATGTATAATGAGAATGATGGATATGCCATGAGAACTTCTACGAGCAACCTAAAATGGAATGTTGCGACTTAGGTTTGGAATAATGTTTAGGAAAACATAAACCATTCTATATATATTTCTATGTTGATCATGATGTAGTCAATTATCATTTGATGTTTATAAAAAAATCTTTAATATGTAAAAACATATTTAGTTTATAGATATCGTACTACTGTTCGGGCCATCATAATTCAGAGGTCATGCAGTAAACGTTCGAGGAGCTAGGACACTTTAAATCGTAAATCCAGCAACTCGTCGATACGTTTTACTCAAATGAAACCCCTCACATGAAGCTCCCTACTATTGTAGCACTTAGTAGATACAATATATGTTTTGAGTGAAGATTGTTATATAAATAAGTTTATCATGTTTTTACAAGTTCTCGTCGTTTCATATATATGATCACCTTAGTTAACGGTCTTGGGAAAATAAGCCTTGAGGCTTTAGCCATGGCCTTGCCGTGACTTTGGTCTTGAAAACCATGGTCTTGAGACTCAGCCTTGACCTTAGCCGTAGCCGTGGTCTTGGCTTATGGCCATTAGGCCTCTTGGTTTGCTTTTAGTTGTGAAAAAAGTATAGTTGTGAGACTATATAAAGGGCAGTTTCTATTTTTGAAAGATAATGGCATGTTTAAGCGTTTTCAAGGTCTGAGCTTCTTTAAAAGTAAAGGAAAACGTCGTTCCGGACAACTTTCGTGTTTTAACTTTTTGATGATTCGGACCAGAAGTACCACTTTCAAAATGAACAGCTGCTTAACAACTTGTGTTTGGCAGTTTCGGCGTTTTGGTTTCGCTAACTTCTTTTGGACATAAATTTTGACTCTTTTGTCCATTTTGGGTGATTCAAATTGCTATTTTACCTTTTTATCTTGTCTACCATAATATGTAAGTTAAAAAGTTCATATGTGACAGGTTTTAATGGTTTCAAATGTGTAGAATATGACTAGTTTACTAGTTTGTTACTTTTACGACAATATATGAATTAAAATATGTGATTGAGTATATGTACATCATGAATCAACATAGTAACTATATATATAGCATGAAATTGTTAAGATTATGAATAATAAAGATGAGATGATGGTGGTGATTAGTTGCTTACAACTTTTGGCTTTCAATTAAGAAAGGAGTAACAAGTAAGGATCAGACTTTGATTGATCACTTAAGACTTCGGATTGAGATAGCTTTCTACACCTTGGCACCCTTGTGATCTTGAAGAGTTGGTGATGAAGTAATAAGTGACTTTAGTGGATTTAAACTCAAGAAGATCACTTAAACTTGCTAGAGATTTGATGTAGTAACTTACTACTTGAAACTTCTTTGCATAAACTTGGAGTTTAAAGATCAAATTATGGAAGATATGAGGGTTTGATGATATGAACGACCCAATTCAGTTTATGAGGGTGTTTAGGATGTATTTCACTTGCTATTTATAGGAGGGTAAGTTTGGTTAACCATATATTGGGTTAAATGTTAACCATTGTTAAGTTAGGACACATGTAATGATCTAAATGAACCATGGTTAGGATTATGCCACCAAAATAATGACTCCCCCCCCTAGGTCGGCCATAACAAGATAAGATGACTTAGGTGGATAGTTTTGGTATTATCTTGAGTTTAGAGCATGATTTGGTTTCGTTAAATGCCAACCGTAAGTTGTTAAGCCATAAAACGTAAAATCGGGTATCGTAAAAATACAAAACTTGTAGAATTGATGAAACTCATCATTATACTCCATCTAAAAATATAAAATGGGTGATAAGTCTCATTGGGTGCAAAAACGCTGCTTAAAGCTGGAAACACGGGTCAAAAACGCGTAATTCGCAGTTTATCAGAAAAGAACGAAATTTCAGGGAAATGACCGTGAATTTATTTAGAGTAGACTAAAATTAGTCTAAAAGTGATATGAGATGTCAAAATGTGGTTTTCGTTATACGTGGGATAACTTAACAGTTATACGTGAAGTTTAAAAGTTACGCGATTTAAGCAAAAATGTAGAAAGTACAAGGTTAATTTCTTTACGGTCAATAAAGGAGGGAAATATGTTTGACTTTTTCCAAAAATGTAAAAGTGTCTAAAAATCTTAGAAAATACAGTGCAGGAATGGTTAAGTCTGGGTCTACGTAGATTTGTTTAAAACGTAAGTTTAGTCTTGTACGGCTCAGGGTTTATTTGGTAACATTTTTAAATGAAATCTTAAAAATTCTTCTAATTTATTATGAGTGATCTAAAAATTAATCTGATGTGAGAAAAATTGTCAGAGTTGATTTTCGTTATACGCAGGATGTTTAAATGGTGTTCCGACCAAAATGAAACTTTAAAACGATGTTTTCTTAATAACTTTTGCGAAGATGATCTAACGATTGTCAAACTCTCAGGATATTACTAAAATAATTTATCTTACGAGAATGTGAAATAAAATTTTTACGGGATAAATAGTGAAAGTGAATAGTAATTTCTCGAGATGAATAGTAAAAATTTGAGAGTGGATAGAAATCCTAAAAATGCGAATTGTTACAGTTATGACTTCTAATTGTGTCATAAGTTTTTTCTCTTGTAGATTTTTTAATTTTAATTCTAATATAAGTACATATAGTACTTATGTTGGATGGATTATTTATTCAGGAGCTAGTCAACATATCACATATACTACAACATTTCTTTTTGTTATAATGGATATTTCTCATTTAAATTTAACTGTTGCACATCCCAATGGGACTGTTTCTTTAGTAAAACAGATTGGCAGTTTTAAATGTGGAAATAATTTGATTCTTAAAGATGTGTTGGTAGTTCCTGGTTATCATGTCAGCTGTTGTTTGTTCATAAGTTGTCTAAAGATAATAAAGTGGTTGTTAGCTTTAATAACTCTGTGTGTAAAATTCAGGATTTAACTCAAAGGTTCCTGATGGGGACTGGTAGTGAGAAAGGTGGTCTTTACTTTCTTGATGAAGGTAAGAGGGTTAATATTAGTAAAATTAAGAGTTGTGTTATGTCAAATTGTATTTGGCACAACAGAATTGGACACCCCTCTGATCAAGTCCTAACTGTGTTAAAAAATAAAATAAAAGATATCAAAATAACCAGTTCTAGTCCTTGTGAAATATGTCATAAAGCTAAGCAAATAAGAGAATAATTTCCTTTAAGTGAACATAGGACTAAGAATCTGGGTGATATTGTGCATCTAGATGTTTGGGGACCATATAGGGTGACCAGTAGGGATGGATTTAAATACTTTCTTACTGTGGTTGATGATTACACCAGGGCTGTTTGGGTGTTTTAATGAAAAATAAAGGTGAAGTGTATGATAATATTGTGAGTTTTGTTAATCTCATTAAAAACCAGTTTGAAAAAACTATCAAAGTTTTCAGAAGTGACAATGGTATAGAATTTGTAAATAAGAAACTTGAAAGTTTTTTTCTTGGTAATGGTATTCTTCATCAAACATCTTGTCCATATACACCCCAACAAAATGGTGTAGTTGAAAGAAAGCATAGGCATTTATTGATCACTGCTAGAGCCCTCATGTTTCAGGGGCGGTTACCTTTGAACATGTAGACTGAATCTATTCTAACTGCTACCTATTTGATTAACAGGTTACCTACTGTTGTGTTATCTAGTAAAAGTCCTTTTGAAATGGTATATGAAATTGAGCCCAATCTGTCAAATTTAAGGTGCTTTGGTTGCTTATGTTTTTCAACTGTGTTGAATGAGTCTGATAAATTCAGTTCTAGATTTGACAAATGTGTGTTTGTTGGATATGCTTTTGATAAGAAAGGATATAAATTGTTTAATCTTGAACAAAAGAAGTTTATTTTTTCTAGGGATGTGAAATTTTATGAAACAGTTTTTTCTTTTAAAAATAATTCTTTTGCTAAAGAATTTGTGTTTGAAGAACACGATTTGAATAATTTGAATTTTTATGATCAAAATAATGAGGGCATCCAAAGTAATCTTGAGTCTGATGAACCCTATGATGATAATAGAAATAGTGCAGATAGCAGTAACAAATCTGTTCATGGTAATAATGTTCCTAGTGTCAGCACTGTTGATGAATATGCCTTAGATAACACTTTAGTTTTATCTGTTATCTGATACAACAGAAGCTGCTAAATCAACAGGAACTGCTGATACAGACAATGAGGATGTCTTAGGTAGTACTTCTAGTAGGAAGGACACTAAGTCTAAGAAGTATGCAACAGAAACTTTGGTTTCTGATGGTATACAGAGTATTATTGATTTTGATGAGAATTATGAGTCTGAGGGTGAGGACTTAAATTTGTTTGGGCAAATGTTTGAGTCACCTGAACCAGCAGTAGGTCAAACTATTAGAATGACTAGTAGGATGACTGCATTGCCATCTAATTATAAAGACTATGTGCTTGATAAAAAAACACAAGTATAGTATTGATAAAGTTATCAATTATCCAAATTTAAGTATTGATAATTTTGTCTTAATAACTAGTCTAGATAAAATTCGTGATCCAACAACTTATGAAGAAGCTGTTAAAGATAGCAGATGGGTAGAAGCTATGAATAAAGAAATTGAAGCTTTGAATTGAAATGGTACTTAGGAAGTTGTTGATTTACCTGATGGCAGAAAATCCATAGGTTATAAATGGATCTTTAAAGTTAAATACAAAGATTATGAGGAAATTTTTTCACCTGTTGTGAAAATTGTCACTATTAGTTGTGTTCTAAGTATTGCTGTCAATAACAATTGGCATTTGTTTCAACTTGATATAAATAATGCCTTCTTGTATGGTGAACTAGAAGAGGATGTATATATGTCTTTACCAGAAGGGTTTTCTGATAAAGATGATAAAAAAGTTTGCAAGTTAGTCAAGTCTTTATATGGTTTAAAACAGGCCTCAAGAAAATAGAAAATGGAATGAAAAACTTACATTTGTGCTTAAAGAGAATGATTTTGTTCAAAGTGCTAATGATTTTTCTATGTTTGTTAAACATAAGGAAGGTATTATGCTGATTTTACTTGTGTACGTGGATGATATAATCATAACTTGAAATAATGTTGATGAAATTGAAAAATTCAAAGAGTTTTTCAGCTCCAAGTTTTTAATAAAAGATTTGGGTAAGCTTAAATATTTTTTGGGAATTGAAGTTTTGGATATTGAAAAAGGGTTGTGCTTAACTCAAAGAAAGTATTGCAATGAGCTCTTAACGGAGTTTGGTATGTTGGGGTGTAAACCCTGCAGTACTCCTATAGAAGTTAACCCAGATAAAAAAAAGCAGATTTCAAAGTTTGGTGATGATGAACCATTATCTGGTATTACTCATTATCAGAAGTTGGTAGGAATATTGATATACTTAACTTTAACTAGGCCAGATATTTTATATGTTGTGCATTGTTTAAGTTAGGTTATGCATAAACCTATGAAGTCTCATTTGAGACTTGCTTTCAGAGTTTTAAGGTATCTTAAAAAAGAACCTGGTCTTGGTATAACTTTTGAAAATAACAATGATATTGGCTTGAATATATTTGTTGATTCTGATTGGGCCAAATGCAAAGTGACAAGGAGGTCTGTTACTGGTTATTCTATGTTTATGGGTAATAACTTGATATCTTGGAAAAGTAAAAAGCATGATGTGGTTGCTAGATCCTCTATTGAGGCTGAGTTTAGAGCTATGTGTAATGTTTGTTGTGAAGTTATGTGGATTGCTAAAATTTTAGCAGATCTGCAGATTGATGTGAAGTTGCCTATTGAGATGTGGCGTGATAATAGTTGAGCTATGCAAATAATTGTTAATCCTGTTCTTCATGAAAGAAGCAAACATTTTGAAATTGATCTTTATTTTTAGAGGGAAAAGGTTGCTTCTGGTTTTAAAAAGCCAAAAAAGGTTAAGTCTGAAGATAACATTGCAAACACGTTTACCAAATGGCTTAGTATTCCTGACCATAACAAATTTTGCAAAAGTCTTGGTTTGTTAAATGTTTTTGCAGAATCAAAAATTGATGAGGATGTGCAGACTAGCTAAAGCTTATGGGGGAGTGCAGGATGGCTAAAGCTTATGGGGGAGTGTTAGAATTATAAGCTTCATCTCATCTTTAAGGGGCAAAGTGTCTATTCTTCAAAGTTAAAGTTTAAAGGTGTTCCCGCTCTTATACTTCAAAGACTGAAGTTGATACATTTTATATCCAGGAAGATGCTAAATAGAAGATTCTAAGTCAAGGCTATATAAGAGAAAAGTCTCTCTTATTTGTCTCATTATTCTCAGTTGATCTATGTGTTTCTGAGCGTGTATCTCTCTCAGTTTCTGGTTGTTATAGTGAGTTGATCGAAACCCTTTGTTGTCTTTGTAATCTTTATTTTTATGTTCTTGTATTGTAAACAAATTTGCTATTCTTAGCAATTGATTTGATAAATAAAAAAGTGGGCCAAGGGAAGGTTGGCTAGGTTCATTCTAAATCAGGTTTCTGAGTGTTTAATCTGCTTTGGTTTATAAGTTTTCACAATTTAATAACACATAAGTAACATAGCTTGGAGTCGTTATTAAAGAGCTTCTGTAATAAGCATTACTAACTTTTTCGTTACTTCCATTCTTCTAATTCACTCTGTGCCACCATTTACTTAGGGGTCGCGGTTGGTGTTGAGTTTTGCAATAGAGTATCTAACTATTTCAATATTAAAATAATCATTTTGTACCTAGATAAACAAGTACTAGTACTGATCATTTAACACTTGCCAATTAACAATCGTTTACAGTCTTACATACCAGTTACAACAAAACCATCATTTAAGTAAAGAATAAAATAACCAATTTACCACTTCTTTAGCAAAATTTAAAGGACTTCTACTCCCATTTCGTAAAGTCTTGGTTTTCATAAATTGTCTCTTTATTCATTTTCTCTATCAATCTCTTAGATAACCAGTATTTGTACAAAAGTTATTACAAGTTCAAACAACGTAAGCACGCCTAAAGGCTACGCCATGTTGTCTTCAAACTAATTATTTGATTTTAATAATTGAAAACCATATAATCACTTCCAAAGCACACATCAAGACACACACTAACTAAGATATACAATAATCACCTCGTAGCACCAACAGCGAGCAACATTGCGTATTGTATAGCCTCCACCACCAAGCAACAGTAAAGGCACTTTGAAAGTTCTCATATATCTCACGCATTCAGCATGCCCTTTGATCGAAAGATTGAAACAGCTCAACCTATCTCCTGACAGAGAGTCTGCTCCACATTGTAAGACAACTGCACCAGGTCTAAAGACTTCCATCACTTTACCAATTATAGGCTTGAACAAGGACTGGTAACTTTCATCATCAATACCGTCGTCCAGCGGAACATTTAATGAGTAATATTTTCCCTTTGAATATCCAATATCTCGTATATCCCCTGTGCTAGGAAAATAATCTCCAAATTTATGGAAAGAAATGTTAGGATGTGGCCTTCGAACAAGTCTGTTTCTCAGATTGTTATTCTTCATGAATCGTTATGAATGGAACAAGGGTTTGGGACAGAACCTTTGTAACAGTAAATACACAAGAATGCTTCAATAGAAACCGAATGAATATAAACACAGATTTATCACTAATGAACATGTATTGAATGATTAGTAAAAGTTCTTTATAGATTTAATTTTTATCATAGATCCCAAGATTAAGTCTCATCCCTTTATTTTTTTCCTTTTTAATTGGTATACAAGGGCAATTTCGTCAGCCCCTTTTCTCTTCTTTTTCATTTGATACTCACCCCCAACCACTCAAAACCGTCACCATTACCTGCCGCCACCTCCGCCACCACCTCCGTCGTCGCCACCACGACGAAACCACATACTTCCCCTTATAACTCACACATATTTTCTCTCACTAATTTACACACTCTCACCACCACCACCACCAGGTCAACCACCGACGACTACAGATCAACCATCGACACAGTCACCACCACCACCAGGTCAACCACCGGTGTTTTCATACTCTCTTCTCCGGTAGGGTATGGTTTGAGTTGTGGTTCAGGTTTGGTCACTTTTATTCTGTTAGGTGTTAGTTGCTGAATTATTATGTTAGTTGTGGTTCATGTTTGGTCACTTTATTCGGTTAGTGCATTATTAGTGATGATGACGATAAGATGGTGTGGTGATTTAGATGCACACCATGTGTTTGATGTAATGCGTCTATGAAGAATCATATGTGATTCTAGCAGAATCATATGTGATTCTAGCAGAATCATATATGATTCTGAAATGCGTCTATTTCTGTAATAAAGAAGAAAAGAATCACATTATCAAGGTTATTTATCTTGAATTAGTTGATGTTTAGGTTAGTTATTGTGTTAGTTGATGTTTCAGGCGCATTGTGTTAGTTGATGTTTTAGGCGATGCGTTAGTTGATAGTGGTAGTCGATGCGTTAGTGATTTTGTGTTAGTTGTTGAATTTGCTTGGCACGTTATTGGCTTTTTATATAAGTTGTATTATCATATGGATAGGTTGTCAAAACAACATCTTGTGCTTGAAAAAGATGTTGTCAAAACAACATCTTGTTAGACATCTGGCGCTACGGAGCTCTTGTGAGGTCTAATGGCCTCACGAGTAGCCGTGGGCTTATATTGATGTTTTTTATATATAGTTGTGCTTATAATGACGTTTTTGTAATGTATTATACTAGAATCACATAGTAAAATCGTATATGATTCTAGTAGAATCATATATGATTCTACTAGAATCACATATGATTCTTACTAAAATCATATATGATCCTATTAGACCTCTTGATGGTGATTTTGTGAAGTTGTGGATATGCGATAATTCTTTTGTTTTTATATGCTATGTTGGAATTTTTCGTTCGTGAGTTCAAGAGAACAGAGGGAATTGACTTGAAAAAGTACATGCTCGCCCTTCAGAGACTTAGGGAAGCTGTTGAGAAAGCTAAAATCTAGCTTTCATCCATCACCCAATTTATATCAACTTGCCTTTCATCACAGCTGATGCATCCGGTGGTAAGCATTTGAACATCACTTTGACAATGTCCAAATTTGAGGCTCTAGTAAATAACCTGATCGAAAGGACCAGAACCCCGTGCAAGAACTGCGTGAAGGATGTTGGAGTCACAGTCAAGGAAGTGGATGAAGTTCTTCTTGAATTTGTTGAAACTGGCACTTGGTAGTCATTTGGGTAGGTTTGTCATTTGGACTAAATCGGAGTTCGAGAAGCTGGATCGATTTACGGGTCATTTGAAATGAAGAGTGAGAAGAAGAGAGGGTATGTGTTGATTTGGCTACGATTATTAATAGTGATGATTTGGATAGGATTATTAATTTTCATTCTTTGTACATGATAATAGATATTTGTGTTTTAATCTTCTTATGTGATGATTTGGCTACGATATTCTATATATACCACTGAGCGTGCTAAGAAGACTGGGAAGGCTAATGCTTGCAGTGGAACTAGTTGCTGATGCTCTTATCTCTTCTGCATTTTGTACATTTTGTAAACAGTTGAACAACAATTATAGTAGAATCATATATGATTCTTGTAGAATCATACATGATTCTAGTAAAATCATATATGATTCTTTCTGAAATCATATATGATCCTAGTAAAATCATTTTTGTGAAAGAAAAAAAAAACAGAATCACATATGATTTACATCACAAGGATCAAACAATATTTATTTCATAACAGAATTACATATGATTTTATAAGAATCGCATATGATTATACTACAATCATATATGATTCTACTAGAATCATATGTGATTCTTTTCTTCTTTATTTTATAAGAATCACATATGATTCTACTAGAATCATATATGATTCTTTTCTTTTTTACCTGAAATCATATATGAAAGTGCTTCAATCATTTTATCAAAGCTGTACTATTTGCGAGTTTAATTTATTTTCTCCAAAGAATTTGGTTCTTTAGCACCATCGTTGTTGATAACATCAAATAAACCTGAATATTAAGTGTCAATTTCCCCTGATAATGCTCGTAATTTATATCATTTATATGGATTTACGCTTGTTTTCCTTTATATTTCACTTTTAGGTAAATTACGAGCATTGGTGCTAATGAGACACGGATTAAGAGAATTTATTGAAGATATATGACAGTATGCCTATTTTGAAGTTATTACGGTGTAACTCCACTCTCACATTATGCCGTAACAGAAGCGTGACTCAGAAAACCAACTCCATTTAAGATTACGGCGTAACTCTCTCCAAAGATTATGACGTAACTAAATTAGGTCAAATGAGGTTTCACACCGCTGATAACTACGCCGTAACTCATTCAACAACTACGGCGTAACCAGGATTTATTGAAGATGCGACATAACTCCTTCCATATGTTACGCCATAACCAGCATTTTCAGTGCAAATTACTAAGATAAGGGTGTTAAGGCGTAACTCTCAACTTAAGTGACGCCGTAACCAGATCTGGCCTATAAATACCGCTCGAATTCCAACATTTCTAATCATCCCATTTCACATACAACATCAGTGAACGTGAGTAGAAGTCAAAGGTAGATCTAGAGGAGCATACGAAGCTATCTCCAAGGGAAAGCATTAGCATTTTATCTTTTCTTTACTTTCAATTCATGTATTTCATAATGTTAAACATTGAATCGATTGTTTTAGTTAATATGAGTGGCTAAGCACCTCTGGTGCTAGCCTAGTTATGATTCCTTAATTTTTTTGTTTATGTTTACATTGCTTCCGTATAATTATTTCTAGTGTATGCATGCATGGTTTGTTAGTAGCTACCCGTGTTTCGGTAGTTTTGAATGGCGGTAGTGGCTAGTTACTTAGGAGATATGACCAACTGACCCTAAGTAGGTATACTGAGTGGGAAGGGTAAGATATGACCAGCTGACGACCCTTCTTGCTTATGCGATTTGACCAACTGATCACCTACCGTTTGGATGAACTTAAGAAGTCGAGGATGAGTGTTTAAGATGCTAGTGCCCGGGCACTCATTATTATAAATCTTGCATGTAGCGGTACTTAATGACTTGTCTTAGGGGACTAAAAACAACAGGACTTTCAACGGGTCACCTGCGATCTCCTGTGGAAACCTTTGCTGATAGGTTAGGATGAACTGACCAAATGTTGTCCTAGCGACTTTCACCCCACTTGAAGTAATTGGAAGTAATTAGACGTAAACTTAACTTGATAGGATGAGTAACTAGGTTAGCACCCTTCTCCTTCTCCTCTATTGATCACAACCCTCGCCTTTATTCGCTTTCTTTATTTGCTTTCATTATTTTATTTTCTTGTCTTAATAGTTAATTAGTAATTTCAAACTTAAATCATACTAAAATCTGTGACACTTAGACTTAGTTAAAATCCGAACACATAGCTTTTGGGATGACCTCGGTTTTACCGAATACTACACTACACACGGCCGGGTACACTGCCCGTTAGTGCATTAGGGTAGAGCATAGGTATAACGAGATAATATAAATATTAAAACCTGGTCATTAAAACCTGCCTCAGTTGTTATATGCAGTCTCAAAGAGGGATCTTTATTTTTTATCATTATAATATGTGATTTGGTAAAGAAATTTCTAAGAACTTTCTTTCTAGTGGACATTGCATTCATTAACCAATGTTTCATATCTTGGATATAAGGTTGCAATTATATATGTAAGAAGTTGCTTTAAAATAATAATGGTGCAGAAGTAGCATAATCAAAGGCGAGGAACTAGTTGGTCATGCTCTTATCTCTTATGCGTTTTGTAGATTTTGTGAACAGTTGAACAACAATTATAGTAGAATCATATATGATTCTGGTAGAATATGATTCTACTGAAATTATATATGATTCTGCTACAATCATATATGATTCTATACTAGAATCACATGGGACAAAAAAAAGAATGCAAATGTTAAAACATTCAGCAAAATGTCATGTAAAAATACATTCACTGCTACAACCATCAAACAATATGATTTACATTGCAAGGATCAAACAATATTTATTTCATAATAGAATCACATATGATTTCATATGAATCACATATGATTCTACTACAATCATATATGATTATACTAGAATCACTAGCAGGGTACCCGCGCGATGCAGCGACGGATACCCTGTGACTATATTTTGTGGCAAGCAAATTTGTTCTGTTACATGTTTTTTTAACAATAACCGTACAAATAATGATAATTTAAATTAAAACAACTTCGAGAATCATGCAACCAACCAACCATCTCGACTCATGAAGTCAAATAAGTACGCGACCTCGTGATTTATCAAACCAATCAAATGACCAAAATTTCTCAATATCATGAAGCATAAGGATCTCGTGACGAAACGTGATCTCGAAAAATAACTCCTAACCAATCAAATAGCACAAAGGTATCCCAAAAAGATATTCAAACCCCGTAAAACTTATTTAGTCCAAATCCAAAATTTATGTCAAAAATTTATAGCCCAAAACAACCCTTTACCATAAAATAAAATTAGCTAACCATAAACTAACCATATTTTCGGATTAAAAAATGCTACCAGCCCAAATTAACAACCCTACTTTTATAAGTATATTAATACCAAGAAACAGCTAACCCTAATAACTTTTTAAACAATCACACGACCCCATCTCTCTTCATTTCACCATTGCAGCCAACACTTTCATCCTTATTTCTCCATACATCACAAACGTCTCCCACCTTATAACTCCAAAACTGGAGCCTCCTAACACAAACTTTCTTCTCTTTCTGTTTAATTCGAACTCAAACCCATAAAAAATCGCCACCTCTAATTCAATTTGTTAAAGATAATCAAGCACTCAAACACACTCTAAGACTTGTGTTCTCGTTAGTAGTGTCCCGTAGATTTTGGCATCAAGATCATTGTAACAGGTAAAAGTCTTGGGTAGGCGTGACTTAGATCTTTGTTTCTTTTTAAGATCAATGATGGGTTTGATGTTCAAGGTAAGAATAATATTTTAAGATTTGTATAAGAGATAACATAATCTGAGATCATCTTCTTTTCTTTTCTTTTCTTTTCCTTTCTTTTTTCTTTTTTTTTAATGTTGTGAAGCTTTTGTTAGTTAGGATTGTGAGATGGGGAGTGGTTTGATCTTGTTGCTCGCTGTAGACAATAAGTTTGATTTGTCTTTTTCTTTTTTCTTTTTTCTTTTTTTTTGTTGGACTTTCTTGTACTTATGATAGTCTTGGTTAAACCCACTTGGTTCGGTTATCTTGTGGTAACTCGAGTTTTAATGGTTAGTCTCACAAAAATATCCGAGAGTTATCAGTTGAAGGGACAAACCCTTCATTAATTTTTGGAGCCGACTGACCAAGTTTGACCCTCATACGAGCACATTAGCAACCAACTGATCGATCACATCCTAAGGGATTTATTTTTTAGTGCTTGGCTTATTAGCCTGATTTGATTGTACATTGGGGTTAAATAGTTGTATATTTTGGTGAAGAGGTGAATTAAATTGTGTATTAATTGTATGTGTTAGAATATATTTTTTTTAGTTTTATTTGTGCTACATTTGTGTGTACATTGTGCTTGGTGATTTGTATTTATTGGTGAAGGGGTGTATTAAATGTAAATAAGAAATAATGTTTTAAGATGAGAATTATTTGTGCTTAACATGCTTGTAATTTATGTTTGATGAGTTGTATTTTCTTAAAATTGTATTAATGGTTGTCTTAAAATATTAATTAGGAGAGAAGGTCATCCATGCTTTATAAGTAGTATAGATATGTGATTCTTTTCTACTTTATTATAGAAACAGATAAAACAAAAAAACTAAAATATTCTACTACAATCATATATGATTCTACTGGAATCATATATGATTATTTTCTTCTTTATCACATAAACAGATCGATATAACAGAAAAACTAAAATATGTGATTTTGATACTAGAATCATATAGGATTCTTCATAATCACATATGATTTTTCATAATCATATGTGATTCTTCACAGACGCATGTCATCAAACACATGGTGTGCATCTAAATCATCAACATCTTCATCACGATTTTCATATCCACAACAAGATTTTCAGTTCCACAACACGATTTTTAGATCCACAACATGTTATATACATCCACCACATTTTATATACATCCATAACTTGAAAAAAGAGTAAATCCACCACACAGCGACGTCAAATCGGAATGTAATCGGGTGTATGGTGGCAGAGCGACGGTAACGACGGATTTGATGGTGATGAAGACGGATTTGATGGTGATGATGGTGGATCGGTGATGATGATGGATCGGTGATGATGGTGGATCGGTGATGATGGTGGATAGGTGATGGTGGTGGATCGGTGATGGTGGGGGATCAGTGATGGTGGTCGATCGATGATGGTGGTCGATCGATGATGGTGGTGGTCGTTTTTTTGTATGTGGATCTGTGTGGTCGTTTTTTTTTGTATGTTTTGCCTTAAAATTTTAGGGAAAAGAATGAAGGCATATTTTTTTAGTTTATATATTTGACTTTTATGTCCTTCTATTGTAAATAGATGATTTAATCCCAGCCTTTGGATCAAATTGGATTGGATGGTTGGGATGCATTGATTGGTTCGATGGTTAATTATGGATCTATAGGGATCTCAACTCTTGAATGATTATGTTTGTTTACTATTAGGAATTAGAAATTTCATAGTGAAGTGTCGGTCACCCCAACTATTAACTAGCATAAGTTAGCTCGTAGAAATATCGTTATTTACATGTTTGTTAGTTAGCCATTAGCCTAGTTTAGCTTAGTGTAACACCGTGGAGGAAGGACGGGTCTTTATCCACTGTATACCTGATCCACAGGCCCTCAGGAGGTCGTTTAGTCTGTAACTATAAATACCGTTCCCACTAAGGGAAGGGTGGTTCTTCTCATAATCTAACCTTTTCTCTTTTTGTTTATCTCTCTAGAATCACCCTCTCTACTCTCTTCATCTCTCTAACCATGGCATACTTGATTCATCACCATCCAAGGCCACCCGAATCATCATCAACATAATATGCTTTTATATTATATCACAAGTACCTTGATTGATTTTCCAAATGAATTTTCAGTTGGTTTCGAGAAGGAAAGAACAATACCAAAAGACTGACCAATTTACTTTATGCATGGTGTTATAAGGATGGTTAGGTTAGGTATTCGTTCCCACGATCCCGCCAGTGCCGGAGGGATCTACCCAGGGACAATCCACTAGATAGTGTAGAAGTCCATAGGTATGGTGAAAAAAGGAGAAAAGTGAGAAATGGGAAGAGTGCGGACTCGGATAGAGCTAGAACTGGAATAAACCCAACAAAGTTCTAGTTATGAAGTCTCGGTAAGCATTGAAGGGGTTGAAGAATGAAAAAGAATTGAATGTGAAATGGGTGAAAAGAAATAGCCCTCCAATAATTCAAACTTAGGGCAGAAAACGGGTTCAATACATATGCTACTGGTGGTTACCAAGGTAACGCCGGTATTGAAGACAAGACGTCATGGACCCAGTGATGCACTGCACCTAAACTTCCCAAGCTACTTAAGTTCCTCTTAAAAGGACTTGTTTCATTCTCAACCTACATAATCTATCGAATTTCTCTTAGAGATTGTTGATATTGAAGAAGGAGACCCTCTCCCTAGTCTCCGGCATAGGAAACCAAAGTGCACTATTGAGTCTAGAGCCAAGAGATCATCCACAATATCTAATTAGGACACAAAATTAATGAAGACTTTTTGTTTCACACAATGTGGAAAGTAAGAATATATTAAGAGTCATACGTATTATCTTTGTGGTATTGCCAGAACATCCGAGTGATATGTAAAGTACTGACGATGAAGATGGAAATCCCTCTAGAGCCAACATCAAACAAGCTCTTGGTGGGTGACATGTGAGATCTTCTCTAAAGATCATGTTAGGAATTGTAAATTCTATTGTGAAGCATCGGCCACCCCATTGATAATCTAGCTTAAGTTAGCTCGCAGACATTTCGTTTATTATGTTAGTTATTAGTCTGTTATTAGCTTAGTTTAGTCTAGTGCAACACCGTGGAGGACGGACGGGTCTTTACCCATTGTATGCCTAATCCACAGCCCGTAGGTGAGCGTATTACTTTGTATAAATAGCCCTCTCCACACAAGGGAGAGGGTTGGATGTTCATTTGGAATCTAACATTCCACAAGTTTCTCTTTCTAGAATATCCTACTTTCTCTCTCTAAAACATCTTATTCGCCTACTTGTGATTATGGTTTAGTGTGTTTGTGAAATCCAATATGTTACAAATGGTATCAGAGCCATGGTTTGATCATCTCTTACATATCTTTGGATTTCTAGTGACTTTTAGGTGGTTTTAGAGTTTGAAAAAGTTTAGTGGTTTTTGCATCATTTGGATCATTCCTAGTGTTAAAGTTTGAATCTTGGGTGTATTTTTGTGTTTAGAATCCTTGTATGTGCTTGGGTTTTGATTTGGTAAGCTTGAATCATCGTGGTTGGGTTGTTTTTGGATTGAAAAGTGGTGTTTGTAAGATTTTCTAGCTAGCGACTTGACCCACCGAGTGTTATTCTAGCTAGCGACTTGCTTTGCAATTTGGTAGCGAGTTGTAGTTGATTTTGTTAGCGATTTAGGCTTAGCGACTTGTCTAGTGAGACAAGACGACAAACAGTACACTTAGTGGATTCTCCACTACGGGTAGCGACTTGGTGAAAGTTAGCGACTTGTAGTTAAGTTTGTTAGCGACTTAGTGTTAGCTATTTTATGCCTAGCGAGTTGCTATTTAGCGACTTGACAACTTAGCGACTTGGTTCTTAGCGAGTTTCTCTTTAGCGACTTGCCTACTTAGCGACTTGGTGCGTAGCGACTTGCTGTCAAAATTCGTAGCGACTTGGTGCTTAGCGACTTGCTGTTAAAATTCTTAGCAACTTGGTGCTTAGCGACTTAGTCTTTGAATACCTTGGTGAAGTGAAGCAAGTTACTTATATCCAATATTCATTAACACATCCATCAACACATTGTCTTTCATCACTGATCCTTTAATCACCAAAGTACTTGCACTCTATGATACCTCGCAGAATAATGAAACAGGCTGCTTCCCAGAATGCTCTACAGTGAATGATTCAAAGAACTTATAAGCAAAACAATTCTGATGAGTCACTCATAATATTGACAAATGATGCAAAGCAAATGGAATGCAACATTGAGCCCTTTCAACTACTTCATCAGCATCTCAAACTACTTTTATCTACAACTATGGATCGAACAAGCAGTGCTCTCCTTCGTCAGGACTTTCCCACTTTGACAAGAACTGTGTTACTCAACTTAGAACAACTGAGGTTTCAAATTACCAAAGAAAAGTTCTCAACTGATAAATCTAATGCAGCTCTTCAAGTAATCTTCAATCAATTTCAGCCACTTATCTGGGGGGAATATTCCTCATATTTTGATGATGACATGACTGGAATCTCATTCAAGAAACACACTGGAATGGAAATTCATGAGTTCAGAAACACCTTTATTCAACTTATGGGTAATGTGGAAATATACATTAAGGAAGCTGCTAAAGAGAATGACAAGCTGAATGAATTGAATGGGTGTCAAGTGATGCTATGGGAGGATTGTGATAGGTCATGCAATGGATTAGTTGAACCAAAGAATGATTCCGAATGCAGAAGTTCAGTTGCAATAAAAGAGGATGAAGACAACTGTACTGATCTCAAAGGCTCAGCGTCAGAAAAGGTTTCATGTGATGAGGTACACTTAACTAATCAGAGTAATTCATATGTTAATGTACCTGATTCTAACTCTGAACATAATACTATGAAATCGATCTTGGTTGAGCCTGAATCTAAAACTATTAAAGCTAACGACATGATAGAAAAAAGGGTATATGATGAACTTTCAAACAAATACTCAATTCTTGAACATTGTATTTCATTGGAAATTGAAATACAACAATAGGATGAAAGCTTTTATGCAAAAAAAATCTTGCATTAATCAGGAATTTCCAGAATTTCCAGAATTTTTTGAAATTAATCAATTAAAAACCCAGATTCAGGACAAAGACTCAACCATATGCAATCTGAAATTACTACTCTCAGATGTGCAGAAGTATGACTATCATGAGATAAGTGATACACTTGAATCTAGAAATGCTAAACTAGCTCTATGTGTGTCCAATCTATTAAGAGAAAATGAGTCATTAAGAAAGAACTTAGAGGAGACCAATTCCAAGTTAATCAATCAATCTAACATCTTGTTGAAAGACATTGATGACCTCAAAGCCCAAATTCAGGATAAGAGCTTCAATATTGTTGCCTTAAAAAATGAGTTTAGGAAATCTATTGGAAATAGAGTGAACACTAAGTTTGCAAAACCATCAACTTTGGGAAAGTCAACTGTTCAGAACCACTCTAAACATACAGTAGTTAAGCAGCCTAATGCCTTTAGAACTGAAAAAGTTAAACCATCGAAATCTAGGCTTGCCTCCCAAGTTGATCAGAATGCTGTTTTTACAAAACCAGTCACTTCATTGCTCCGTTCTGATATGATGAATCTCAAACCCCAGGTTAATGTTCAAAGCTCAAAGATCAGAAATACTAGAAGTATGACTAGTTCTCATAAGAAACATCAATTGGCTGATCAATCCCCTAAGAAACAAACTAATCACAAAAGGACCAATAATCAAAATAGGGAAGTGCACACATACAAATCTACTAGTAGCTGCTTCAAATGGATTCCCACTGGCAGATTATTTAAGTTTATAGAATCCAAACGGACTTACATACCTAGATCTTGCCTTAAGTGGATGCCCACAGGAAAACTCTTCAAGTATATTGAGCCTAAAGGGATCTCTAATAATGATTCGTCTATATTAAACTGTGATACATCCAATAGTGAGATTAATCATGTCACTAACCCATCCATTTGCAATTCTACATGTGCTTCTAGTACAATGTGCTCTCAGTCTTTTTCAGGTACAATGCTCAATTCAATCAAGAACTTCATGACTTGGTTTCCATCAGAAATAAATATAGCTCATTCAGGAGCTATAGCATGCCAGAATTGATGTACCTCGTACTTTGACTCCTATTCAACTTGAATCAGGACTCGCTCTTATAAATCTGTGTACAAATCAGGTTTAAAAAAAATTCTTTTTAAATACATTTTATACATTTTGTTTAATACTATTTAAATATTTCATTCTTTTAAGTTCATAATTTTAGTCATTTACCTCAAAATAATAAAGGATATATTCTTTGTTATCGATAACATCTACGGTCCTAGAAATGTCATTCAATAATGATACGGGATCATAGATGAAGTTCGAACAACTGATATATTCTTATTTTATAACGGGTGGGTTAAATTCAATCAATGTTCCCTGGTAACATTGATTGAGGGGGAGAATTTTTCAAGTTATCTTGTTTATATCTGCGCCATTGTTGGTTATGTTTTGTGCTCAAATGCAGGTTGTTAGTTTGCTTATCCATTATGTTAGTTTGCTTATCTTATTATGTTATCTCTTTATGCTATATGTGCTAGCTTGCAATCTGATAAGTTCATGAAACAAATGAGTCTGTAACACATAATGTGACAAGATAGCAACTTGCTTTGTAAAGTCTTAGCAACTTGGTTTGGAAAATTTGAGGTTAGCGACTTATTTGAGATTCTAGGATAGCGAGTTGCTAACCACTCACAAAACTACACGGACTGAATGTGTCAAATTATTTATCTTGCTTAAACCCTTCCCTTTAACCTAGCGACTTGCTGTTTTTCTTAGAAAACTTCAAAACAATTATTTTTCTTCTTTCTTCCTTTCTCTCTCGTGGTTCTCTAATCTTCGTAGCGACTTGCGTGTGGTAAGGTTATCTTGATCTGTTTCTTGTCCCCAAATATGATGAATATATGCATTTCCTAACTCCTTTCTCCTTAACAGATCCCATGGAACTTGACCCTCATCTCTTGATTACCTCGTATAGGTTTGTTGTTAGTTCTGTTGAATGAAAATAATTATGATATATGTGTTAATGGATTAAGGGTTGTTTGGATGCACTAGGGTTGTTGTAATTCTCATGAATATATGTATTAATGAATTTGTGAGCGTCTTCTTTGTGATTCGAGTTGGGTTGTGTTTCTGAAATCGTTTGTGTATATGGATTAACTGAACGTGTTGGGTTGTGTTTCTAAAAATGATTTGATTATGTTGAATGGATTTCGACGATATTTGAATGATATGATTGGGTTCTTGGTGGCGAGTTATCTTCTGTGATAATGTTCTTGGTAGCGAGTTAGTGTACTAATTCATCGTGGCGAGTTGTTACTCTTAAGTGCATTCAAGCTAGCGACTTAGTGAACTGATGTGTAGCGACTTAGCAGTATTACTGTTGGTGGCGACTTGTCTTTACAAGTTAGTGACTTAGTAATATTAGCAACTTAGTTAACCAATCTGTAGCGACTTAGCAGTATTACTATTGATGGAGACTTGTCTTTACAAGTTAGCGACTTAGTGAACTGATTTGTAGCGACTTGGCAGTGTTACTGTTGATGGCGACTTGTCTTTACAAGTTAGCGACTTAGTAAGTTTTCATGTAGCGACTTAGCCTTGTTTAGCGAATTGTCCATTTATGATTAGCGACTTAATTGGTTTATTTTTCATACGGCGACTAGGGTTATTAAAATGTTTTGAGGCAACTTGCTAGGATAATCTCATGCTTACAATCTTGATTCAGGATTTCCTGTAGCAACTTGTATTGACAACTCACTCTTTGTGACCTGCTATAACATTTCTGTTTGAGCAAGTTGTACTTCTATTCTCTTGTAGCAACTTAGTATCACAACTTGTTTCATACAAACTGTTATATCATTTCCACATTTGTATCTTGTTTCATGACATTAATTCTTAGCAAATGTGCTTTTTAATTTTTTAATTTAATTCCAAAACAACTCGTCTCGTGAAAACTGTATCAATTGGAGTCTTTAACCTTAAAAACTCGCTAATGCCACCCAATCTATCTCAATATGCTTATGGGAACCCTGTCTGAGCTTCTAAGTTTGTGTGTTTATGTCAAAAGGGTGTATTCAATGTTGTCTAACTAACCATTTATAATCTAACATGTTCCCAATCATTGTTGTTGGTTGTGTATATCTTCAGATCTTCAATGGCAAACACAACCTCAGCTGAGAACATCACTTCTTCTACACCACCCAATGTCCTCTCAGACGAAGAAATCCTTCCTAAAAGTCAATAGGCAGAAATTGGAAAAAGTAACTGTTATGTGGACTTACAAAAGTTGGAACAAAATCCTATCCTCAAAGTGTCTATTGATATCCTCAAAAACACAAACTTCTTCGGTGCCCTGACCAAGCAATGCACAATTCCCACCATTTACATACAACAATTCTGGAACACCATTGAATGGGACAAAATCACAGCTAAATATTCTTGCAAACTGGATGATAGGGAATTTGTGATAGATTCTGACATTCTTAGCAAGGCTCTAGGAATTACTCCCAGTAATCCCAACATACGATCTGAACCTCCACCTAGTGCTGACGATCTTATTGTCTTTCTAATTGGTTTGGGATATCAGATTAGCATATCAAGGGCTTCTGACATCATCACCAGACACATGTATCAACCCTGGAGAGCAATGACAACAGTTCTCAACTTGTGCTTATCTGGTAAAACATCAGGGTTCGATAAAGTGAGAATTCCCATCTTGCAAATCCTTTGGGGAATCGTCAATGGGGTGAATGCGAATGTCTTAGAACGTATCTTCGAAGAATTCTCGTTGTCAATGAACACATTCATATCTAATAGAACAAAATTTCAGAATAAAGCTCAGGGACGAAAGAAACTGAACAAACTTGTGATTCCCCAGCATCAGATTTTCGAAGCTTGTTATCCAGTACCTGCAACAGACTCACAACTTCAACCCTAGGATTGAATCAGCCCTACATAATGCTGAGGATGAATTTGTACTGGGAAATCTCAAATATATTTCCAGTGGAGTCAATAAAGAGGTCTTTGGATTGAAAATTCCTGATTCCCTTCTTACTGATGATACTAAGAAGACAGATCATTTCAAACTGTTCTTGAAAAGGGCTTCCAGATCCAGTGATAATGTTGATGTCTCTCCCACTCCATCACAACCCAAAGCAGCTAAGTCTTGTTCTTGCTCAAAGACTTCAAAGACTTCATATGCTGCTCTGCCAAAAAGGAGACGTGAAAAGTCACAAACTTCTGACAGTACCACCCAGAAGCAGAAAAGAAAGAAGAAGGAAGGGGAAAAAGTAAACATTAAGGAAATTGAGGTTTCAAGGGGTAATATGAGGTTGATTGATGAAGATGATGCTGCTCTGCAACTTGGAATCAAGCAAAGCTTAGAAAGTCAGAATGTGAGTGCACATGTTGGAGGTATTGTGTTTAGAGAACATGAACCAGAGCCATCCCATTCTACTCCAATCATACTGGACAAAGGAAAAGGGATTGTTAGTGCTGATACCGAACAAGCCACACACATGCTTCTAACATTCTCATCTTCTCCCTCAAGAACTACCACTCAATATGAGCTGAAGAAAAGAAGTGAATCCTCTCTTGCTCAAGAACAATCTGGGTTGGATAAGAATGTGCCCAAAACGCAAAAAGATGCTCCTGGATCATGTGATACTCAGTCTGAGCAAAACATTGATGAATTATTGCATAAAGACTCACAAGAAAACTTTGAGTCAAGATCTGATGAGACCATGCACATGGAAGATCAAAATCTGTCTACAGGTTCTCTATCTTCATTGAAGAACCTTGATACAGATTTCTCTTTTGGTGATCAATTCTTAAACGACAAACCCATAGATACTGAGTCTTCTAAGCAAGATAATGATAAA
Source organism: Chrysanthemum makinoi (assembly GCA_910596185.1). Taxonomy (NCBI): domain Eukaryota; kingdom Viridiplantae; phylum Streptophyta; class Magnoliopsida; order Asterales; family Asteraceae; genus Chrysanthemum; species Chrysanthemum makinoi. Next base: position 58,584,818 of record OU343220.1, read on the forward strand.
GAGGAAGCCCAGTCCATGTTTACTGTTGATATACAACAAGACACTTCCACCATTCCACCTATGTCAGCACCTTCTCTTGCAACCGCACTTCCACCTCCTGAACCTGCTCAAACAACCGCACCTCCACCACCTGAATCAGCTAAGGACCTATCCCTTGAACCAGTGGTTACAGTTACAGACATAGAAACTCCACCCGCTTCACCACCTTAAATACTTACATCAGATCAGTTGCTTGACAAAGCGGTGAAAAGAATTGAAGCACTTGAAAGACAACTTCCAAAATCCTTCAATTCCCTCGAGAATCGTGTCTATAGGTTGGAGCACCTCAACTTTGATGAAGGGGTTGCAGACGCCATTGAAGGCGAAGTTAAGGATGCTGTGGAATGGGCAATGGAAGCTCCACTGCTTAGACAGTTCAAAGATCTACCTATTGCAGATATGAGAGTTGTGCTTTCAGATAAGATGTATGATGCAAACGAGCATAAGCATGAAGTCCATAAGAAGCTATTTGAGGCGCTCGATGAATCAATCAAGCACGACAATCATGAACAGTTTTTGAAGGATATTGGAGAAAGAGAAGCTAAGAAGAAAAGGATGACCAAGGTGTTAGAGACATTGCGTAAAGGTCCTAAAGATCCTCCTCCTCCTCCCCCGCCTCCAACTGGGGGTGCGGGAACTTCTGGAGCTGGTGGATCTTCTAAAACAACCTCTACACCTCCACCTCAACCACCATCATCACCACCAAAACCTCCCAATCAACCTAGTTCGTCCAGAAATCAGGAAACACAGAAGAAATCTGCTGCTTGGACAACAGTTGATTCAAGGTTCACACCCATAGTCTCTTCTATTCCCGAAGATCAAATGTTACATGAAGAATCATATGTCATGGCAGAGTCTGAATCCGATGACGATGATGCATCCACCAAGCATATTCCCAAGCCGTATGAAGATGATTGGTTTGATACATATGTGTCAGGTGAACGCTCCAACACATCTAGAGTTGCACCTTTAAAAGAATCAATTCAAAGCTGGCTCACCGAAGAGAAACCACATACTCCAGAACCTTCATGGTCCATTCCAGAGACTAACACAATTATCCCTGATAACAACTAGGTATCAACTATCACCAATAACTATGAAGTCCTAGCTGAAGACTCCCTTCTGCACTACACAGGTGATATGGGAAGCTTCATTAGGTGGTTTTGTGATCAGAAGAGTATCTCATCTATCACTCTAAAGGATCTTGAAGGACAAGCTTTTGAAATTGTCAAGGTTTTCCACTCAGATGCCAACCAGCTCCAATACCAGATGGAAAAATGCCATAAGATGCTAAATGGTCAAGTCAGTGAGCAAATCAGTCGGTTCAATGTAAACATGCCTCTCCCTCTCGGTGGTGAACCCCTGGACATATGACCATTCAGGCTGAATTCTTCTTCAACCATGATCTGGACTATCTATGTGCTCACTCTACTGAAAGAAGACCAGCTCTATCAATTTCAAATATGAAAGCTGCAACCTACTCTGATCAAGGTCTAGAACAGATGGTTCCTAATCAATTCTGGGCTGATAAAGAACAAAAGTATGACATTGCAGCTTCATATGGTAATTCTCACTGGTGGTACAAAAAGAAGAATTTTTACATTGAGAGACATGGTGCTGATAAAAGACGCAAAGATGTTCGATCCAAACTGCGAATCTTAAGTGTTGTACAAGTAGAGATCTTCCCAATCTATGGCTATGAGTATTTGAAGAAGATCGTTCTTAAAAGAGCAGACTTGAAAGAGTATACTATTGAAGAAAACGACTTCAAACATCTGCTGCCAAATGACTTCGAAGATCTCTATCTCTTGAATCTCCAAGGAAACCTTGAACATTTGCCTATCCGTGAGAAAAAGGCTCTCCATGCTGCTGTCAACCTTTGGATCAGGGGCTTAGTCATTCAAAAAAGGGTTGAGGACTTTCAGCTTGGGATGGAAAGCTACCAGACCCAGGTCAACCTTACTAGTCCGCAATGGAATGTAGCAGGTCTTGTATTTCGTCACGATTATAGAGTTCTTGGCACCCCTAGAGCTGTCATCTTCAAAGATAGATATGGGACTCGCATGCTTATGAGACTGTGCGAGCTCTACAAATTCAGTGATGGCACTCTCAATATGGTCGAAGAAGAATTAAACTCTAGAGTGAATGAAATTAAAGTTGATTTGAAGCCGTGGGTCAAAACAAAATTCTGTACTGATGATGATTTGAAGAGGTGTGAAGAGTTCATAGCTGCGATCAGGAGAAGACTTAAGACTCGAAGGATCTTCCGCAGCCTTGAAAGTTTTGTTGGTGGTAGACTCCGTGATGGTCATTACAAACTGCTTCAAAGAACTGAATGAAGATATCTTCCGGAAGTAGTATAAGTTTTTGTATTTTGATGTGTAAAAAGTGGTGTAAACACTATTAAACAACTAATGTATGTAATAGTGCTAGGTTGTGTGTTGTGGTTTCCCTTATGTCTAAAAAGGAAACTTCAGTCTTGTCCATTTCAGATTTTATAAAACCAGGCACATTTTTCTCCAACAAATGTTTTGTTTCATACATATTTAAATCACTTGAGATCCAAAATCTCAAAGGATTTGAAATTTTTGATCGAGGGAGAAAATGTGATATAAATATGAAAGATGATAAAAGATGACCATTTCAAAGTGCATACTGCTCTCTCATATATGCTAAATTATTTTTCAAATCTCAAAGCATATATTAAGGGGGAGCATTTCAAAACGAAAATAAACTTTCAAGGTACAAAGATTTATATGTTTCATCATAAAGTACCTTGAGTGTTTTTCAATTGGTTTCTGTATGGCGGTATGATCCTAAAAGTGCTTCTAAGAACTTTTTCTCTCTAGTATGTGCATAAAATCTTTCAAACCTCGAGGCACATATTGAGGGGGAGCAAAAATTTTGAAAACCTCATCCTTCCCCAAAATGCTTTATCTACTAGATTTAATCAGGGAAGTGATGTTGATATCTTTTAGAAATTGGAAATCAAAGAAGTTAATTCTTCCTCTTGCCTCCGTATGCCAAAATATTTCATTTACATGAAGCACATGTTGAGGGGGAGCTCTTATTCTAAAAATATCAAAAACAATTCAGATACAAAAATGCTTTGATAATATATCACATGTATCTGGATTGATTTTCAAATGGTTTTCAATTGGTTCCAATGGCAGATGAACAATACCAAATAGACCGACCAACTTTACTTTATGCATGGTGATATAAGGATGATAAGGTTAGGTATTTGTTCCCATGATCCGCCAGAACCGGAGGGATCTACCCAGGGACAATCCACTAGTTAGTGTAGAAGTCCTTAGGTATGATGAAAAAAGGAGAAAAGTGAGATATGGGAAGAGTGCGGACTGAGACAGAGCTAGTACTGGAATAAACCCAACAAGGTTCTAGTTATGAAGTCTCGGTAAGCACTGAAGGGGTTGAAGAATGAAAAAGAATTAAATGTGAAAAAGGGTGAAAAGAAATAGCCCTCAATTTATTCAACTTTAGGGCAGAAACCGGGTTCAATTCATATGCTACTGGTGGTTACCAAGGTAACATCGGTATTGAAGACAAGACGTCATGGACCCAGTGACGCACTGCACTTCAACTTCCCAAGCCACTCAAGTTCCTCTTAAAAGGACTTGTTTCATTCTCACTGGGAACTGACATTATCTATCGACTTTCTCTTAGAGTTTGTTGATATTGAAGAAGGAGACCCTCTCCCTAGTCTCCGATATAGGAACCAAATTATGCACAATTGAGTCTAGAGCCACGAGATCATCAATAAATCTCATTAGGACACTTTCAATGAAGACTCTCTGTTTCACTCATTGTGGAAAGAGAGATTATATTTTGAGTCCTACGCATTATCCTTATGGTATTGCCAGAACATCCGAGTGATATGTAAACATATTCACAATGAAGATGGAAAGCCTTCTGGAGCCTTCATCAAACAAGCTCCTGGTAGGTGGCATGTGAGATCTATTCAATAGATGAACCATGTGACAACTGAACAGAAACAATGGGGCGATTCAATCTTTTGAATCAATTTTGGTTCAGGTTATGGATTGATGGATACCTTTGAAAAACCGGTCGTTGTGCTTAAAAACTCTTTTCTTTGGCACATCAAATGTGTACCAATATTTCAAAATAAAAGGTGTTTATGATTGATAATTGATTTTCACTAAAACCTTCGTTGTATTGCAAAAACAATTTCTATTTGAGCATTACACGATTGTTTATCAAATCTCTTTTTATCAATCAGTGAATCTCAATTCACTGGTTCACTCACTCCGTGTTGTCTTCTTTGAGACGTTCCGGTTTGAGAACAGCTAGAGCATCTGCGAAACCCTGTCAAGGAAATTCTTCAGAATTTTACCTGATCACAGGCAGTACTTGTACTGATCAACGGGGAACCGTGGGCAGTGTACCTCAATTCAACGAAAGTATTCAAAGACACTTTTGTGTGATTTATTGCTAACTGTTGTATGCAGGTACGCCCGACGTTTGCAGCTGATCAAAATGAAGCGGTCAATCCATAGCCGCATGCTCACACAACACATTCATCTCTAAAGAATTCATGATAGGTGCATCAATGACTCTGATATTTTTGCTCCATGCTTCAGCTACGCTGCTGCGAATATCATGAATCAACGAAAGCTTCCGCTACTCTGATGAGAAGATATCATGATCCACAATGTGAGCATGTCGGTCCAATATGTCACATCTTCATATGTTGGCAACACTACAATGTGTGATGCTGAGATTTACTATGGCTGATGATCTCTACTAATGCTCAAAGGTCATCAAAGTGGATCAGCTCTACAACCTCCATGAAATATTCATTATAGTTGGACAATGATGAAATCACCACGAAAGCACAATGTTTGAATGCTTTTTTATGCTGATGTCTGAGAGCTCAAGATCAAAGATTTAATAGAATGCTAGGATTCACAATGTAATTCATGGGGTGACCTCCCTTAGGGGGAGATTGTTAGGAATTGTAAATTCTATTGTGAAGCATCAGTCACCCCATTGATAATCTAGCTTAAGTTAGCTCGCAGACATTTCATTTATTATGTTAGTTATTAGTCTGTTATTAGCTTAGTTTAGTCTAGTGCAACACCGTGGAGGACGGACGGGTCTTTACCCATTGTATGCCTGATCCACAGCCCGTAGGTGGGCGTATTACTTTGTATAAATAGCCCTCTCCTCACAAGGGAGAGGGTTGGATGTTCATTTGGAATCTAACATTCCACAAGTTTCTCTTTCTACAATATCCCACTTTCTCTCTCTAAAACATCTTATTCGCCTACTTGTGATTATGGTTTAGTGTGTTTGTGAAATCCAATATGTTACAGATCAAGCTTGTGACAACTGGATAGAAACAATGGGGCGATTCATACTTGAATCAACCTTGGTCCAGGAAATGAATTGACGAATACTTTTAGAAAAACCATTCGATGTGCAAATCTTTTTTTCTCTAGCACATCGAATGTGTACTTATGTTTTCTAACACAAAAAGTATCTCTGATTGAAAAAGTACTTTTCGGAAAACCGTTCGATGTGCAAATCTTCTTTTCTCTAGCACATCGAGTGTGTATTCTTTTTCCAATACAAAAAGTACTTTTGATTGAAAATTGATCTTTCTCATAAAACCTTCGTCATATTGCAAAATTCTTTCTTCTAAGCAATACGCGATTGTTTTCAAATCAATTTTTCATCAATCAGTGAATCTCAATTCACTGGTTTACTCACTCCGTGTTGTCTTCTTTGAGACGTTCCGGTTTGAGAATAGCTAGAACAGCTGCGAAACCCTGTCAAGGAGATTCTTCAGAATTATACCTGATCACAGGCAGTACTTGTACTGATCAGCGGGGAATCGTGGGCCGTGTACCTCAATTCAACGAAAGTGATCAAAGACACTTTCATGTGTTTTATTGCTAACTATTGTTTGCAGGTACATTTGGACGGTTGCAAATGATCGAATTGAGAAGTCAATCCAAAGCCGCATGCTCACAGCATCCACACTTAACTGAAGAAATCATGACTAGTGCATATCTACATAACCTGGCTCTGATATTTTTATACTATGCTTCGCTACATCGCTGCAAATATCATGAACCAGTAAAGCTTCCGCTACTCTGATGGAAAGATGTCATGATCCTGAAACTGTGAGCATGTCGGTCCAAAAGTCACAACATCACATGATGGCAACACAACAAAGGGTGATACAGAGATTTATTGTGGCTGATGATCTTGAAGAAAGCTCGAAGATCATCAAGATGTGAATCAATTCAAAGACCTCCACTGAAAGTACAAAATAATCGGACTATGAAGAGTCACTACAAAAGCACAAAGAATGCAGACATTGAAGAAATGAAGTCTACGAGCTCATAATAGAAGACAAAATAGAATGCTAGGATTCAAAATGTAAAACATGGGGTGACCTCCCTTAGGGGGAGATTGTTAGGAATTAGAAATTCCATAGTGAAGTGTCGGTCACCCCAACTATTATCTAGCATAAGTTAGCTCGTAGAAATATTGTTATTTACATGTTTGTTAGTTAGTCATTAGCCTAGTTTAGCGTAGTGTAACACCGTGGAGGAAGGACGGGTCTTTACCCACTGTATACCTGATCCATAGGCCGTCAGGAGGTCGTTTAGTCTGTAACTATAAATACCCTTCCCACTAAGGGAAGGGTGGTGCTTCTCATAATCTAACCTTTTCTCTTTTTGTTTATCTCTCTAGAATCACCCTCTCTACTCTCTTCATCTCTCTAACCATGGCATACTTGATTCATCACCATCCAAGGCCACCTGAATCATCATCAACACAATATGTATGATCCTACAAATGGTACCAGAGCCAAGGTTATTATCTGTTGTTGATTTATTGTGGTTTGAATCTTGTTTTTAAACTGTTTTTTTTTTGTGATATTTTTGTGGTCGGAAATTTTTTTTTTCCTTATCTTTTGGTAAAACAGTTTATCACAAAGTTTTAGTATCCTTTTTGTTCCAAAAGTCCTGTGCTTTTATACAGTTTCATATGTCTGTTATGTGTCATCTTATCCAAACAGATGTATTTATCTCATATCATTTTTTTAGACTTTGTTACCATATCTGTGAAAATAATCTTTGGTCAAATGGTCAGATTCGTATGGTCAACTGGTAAATTTCTTGGTAAAAAACGGGTCAAAAATGAAGAGTCCTTATGATGTTTTTTTTTGGGTTATATGAATCTGGTCTGTTTCTTGGTCAAACAGGCAAATATTAAGCTTAATAGCAGTTTTTCTGGGTTACCTTTGAAGATGAACGGAAAACATGGTCAGAAAACTCATCGGAAAAAGTCAACGAGGGTCAAAACCCTAATCTTACGCTTAAGGCCGCATCTAAAATATGAATACGAGTAACTGGAAAAGTTACTCGTAAGGAACCATGCTTACGCGTAAGATTTACCTTACGAGTAAGAACCTACGCGTAAATGTCTTCACATAAGGTTTCTTACGCGTATGGTGTTTGACTTCTTACACATAAGCTTTTACGCCTAAGGTGTTTTACGACCAAGGTTTACGCATGAGCAACGCGTGTTACGCGTAATACCATGTTTCTACGCATAAGCATAAGTTTATACGCTTATGCAAAAGACCTTACACATAAGTAAAAGGAAGATGTTACGAGTAAGGGACTCAATGTTACGTGTAAGGTGTTTATCAAAGAAAAACCTTATGTGTAAATACTGTAAAGGAAGAGCTTATGCGTAAACTAAATCATTTGACCACGAATTAACACAAAACAATACCAAATTACCAAGACTCATCACGACCTCAGGAATCCATCATCAGTCCATGAGATCCAAAACCAAAACTGACTAAACCTACATCTAGACTCACCAAAAGACCCTCACAATCACTCCCAAACTCTCATTCAATCATCTAAATGACTAATTAAAACATAAAAATTGAATCTCAGAAAGGTAAACTTTATTATGCATCTTATAAAGATTTTTTTGAGTTGAACCTTTTTCATCATCAATCCATATGAAGCTACGCTTCTTGTTACTATCCGAACACAGTTAAAGAATAATTGACAACAAATCTGTTATAATTACTCCTTGGTTCGTTTAAGACGAGAAAATACATGCAATAATACCTACCCGAGACCATATTAATGATCTTGAAGCTGCTTTCTTTGAAGATGTGATGCAAGAGAATCGAGCATGAAAGATATAATGTTGTGAGTGTCATTCGATAATGACAACTTGATGGGTTTGTGTTTTTATTATGCCTGGAAATGGTTTGGATTAAAGATCTATTCTTTCAGATCTGTTTTTGGATTTGGTGTCTGATGGAGGCGTACATTTTTAAGAGTGTTAGGGTTAGAGTGATTTAGGTTTAAGTCAAATGTGAGATAACAAAGCTTTATAACCGGATTTGAGGAGTCATATTGGATCGGGTACTCTAAATGTTGGTTGTGGGCCGAGTTGCTTTTCATTGGGCTGAATTTCATATCGTGAATATGGGCTTTTAGATGGTTTTTGGGCTGAATTCTACATATGATTACATGGGCTGCGAATTTGGTATTAATAATGCTAAATTTGAACTTAATTTTTGGTATAATAGTTGGAAATCCTAAATTGTATTTTGGTATTGATAATTTTCACGGAGGATACAAATTCACGGCTTGAACGATAATCAAAAATGACTACGGAGTTTTTGTATGGTATTACTTACGAGATATTAGCCGTATCGGGTTATCTCCATATGTGGTCATTACTATTAGCCGATGAATCAATGGAGGTTCAATTTCAACAATTCCCATGAGATATTCAACGCCACAGAATGTCAATGATACTTCACAGTCTAAGCAAAATTGTTCAAGAATCTTCAGTGTCACTCATTTTTTTAGATGTTTTCTTATGACTAGAACTTTTCGTGCAGATGGTCGTACACGTTAATGATGCTTCCGAAAGTTTGAAACCATCATTGGGGAGAAATGTATACTTTGATGTGTTACGGTCAACCTCCAGGGGAAAGTAGTGTATACTACTCTACTTAGTATGGTTTGTGGAGTATTCTACATATGGGAGAATAACTGTTGATGATGGTGAATAAACCGTTGTTAAAACCGTTGCATGTTCCCCTAAAACAGATATTCACCAAAACCAAAATTGTCATAAAACATTCAAGTTGACATTGTTTACGGTTTAGTCTTGATTTTGTAAGATCCCGTGAAAGAATCTATTTCTCGGTTTAAATCATAGATTTGTAAAATCCCGTGACAATGGAAACATACTGGTAATAGTAATGTGCATTTCTGGATCTATCTTACGGTTTATTCTTGGTTTTGTAAAATCCCGGGAAAGAAACTATTTCTCGGTTTAAATCATAGAATTGTAAAATCCCGTAATGATGGAACCATCCTGGAGAAAGGAAAGTGTATTTCAGGATCTCATTTGATGCCGGTGCTATGGTTTCTACTTCAAAGAAGGGATAAAAGGGTGTACTTCATGAATTGGGTGATTGTTTGGATATTCTTCATGGCAGTTTGGTTATTACAAGGTTTTACGGGGTTATGTGCTTTTAATCATGGTCGGGATGAAAACCATTATCATAGTTCACTTAAAACGTAAAAGAAGGCTATATTTGAGCTTTTAACCAGAAGATGTGACAACGGGGTTAATTCACTATTATTTATTTGAGGTTGAAGTGAAATATCACGGGCGAATGTACTTAGTATCTGAAGGTATCGGGGATGGTTGGATGAAGATTCTTCAAGATCCTTGTTCGAGCTTATTATCAAAAATGAAGACTTGGAAATCTAGTTATTGTTGGGTGGCTTTTTCTTTTCTTTTACCACTTGGGGGAATTGGGCTCTTACCACCAAAAAAATAACTATCACTTTAAGGAGTTACGTTGCAGTGCTCAGTGTCACATTCAATTGTGGATTTTCAAGAGGTGATGTACGGCTAATACTTGATGGTTGGTTGGATGAAGAGTATAGAGTACTTAGAGATTCAATGGAGGATGAACTCTCGGCACCGCTCTTTGTTACATATGTGCAAGTTTAAGTCACGAGTTCGGGTTAGTTTACTTCAAGGTCAAATTCATCATATTGGGTTTTCTCCGTCAGCTGTCACTACAAAGAGCCTACTGAATGATAATGGGGTTGATTACAAGTTTTGCCAAGAGATGCTGAAAAGAGAGAGATTATGATGTTTGAACACAACAGTTCAAGCCTCGTTCCCCAAAGAAAAGAAATGTATACGCTTCAGTGCGCATTATCTTTGGCAGAAGGGAAATCTTCTCGTTAATGACCATTCTCATCAACATGCTTCATTCTTTTTCCATGCGCTTTCAGTTAACAAGTGAACCGGACTACCGTTGATTGTTTTCTTATTCCACTGGCTCAATTATAATGACAATGGCGACATCATATACTACCTTTAAGGGGGAGAAGTGTGAATAGACTACATTTGTTGAAGATAGTCAATTGTTTAATCAAGAATGGCAACTCCGTATGCAATTCTTGAGGGGGAGAAGAAGTGTGAATTTACAACATGTTGATTGACTTCGGAGTATAAATGGTCATACGGCTCCTAACTCATGTAAGAACCGATCTTCTTCTTATCGGGTCATCTTTACATGGAGTTTCTTTTAAGAGCCGTTGGTTGACATCTTCACACGGACTGATGAGTTTAATGACAAAGTGCTTCCAGTTGCGGGGCTGATTTCCTTGATGAACATCTTTCTGTTCTTGTTTGATTGGGAGGGATTTGAATTAAGCGGATTTGCTATTTACAAGTTAACGGGAATGCATTTGGTGAGAAGAAGATGTTAACTTTCTATTTCCCAAACGGACAATCTTAAAGAAGGTCGAGTCTACAGTCTGTTCTACACTACATGCTAGAAGACTAAAGACGAGTTGCATTTAACGATCTAAAGACTTCTTCTTAATCCAAGCATTCATCATAAAGATTTTTAGTTTAGGGGAGAGCACTAATTGGGGGAGAGTGAAAAGACATATTCAATCCCCAATTAGACTTGCTCACGTTCTTCAGCAAGTTGATTCTCACAAAGATTAAAAGTGTTCTTCTCAAAAGATTTCTAGTACATGGGCATACAATGTGTTGCTGATTCTGAAGTATCAAAACCAGCAAGGGAGAAGGAGACACGCATCTAAACGCGAGTAAACTTGATGAACTTAATACTTCTAAGTGATTGAAGAAATCCCAGGAAGACAAATATCATTACCGCAGAGAAAATCAAGGTTTGACTCATGGCGTTTAGTGTTCTTATTCCAACTATGTGGGGGAAGAGATGGAAGAGTTAGTTTCTGAAGATAAAAGAGGTACACAAGTGTGTGATGTTTTTGATGTTATCGCAATCATCGGGGTAGAGAGATTGTGTACATTGGGGACGCTTAGCTGTTTCACTTGAGTGCTTAATCAGTGATTCGGAGATATAATCACTTATTCTGGAGTTGACATCCGCAGAGATAGTCATCCGCAGAGATAATCAGTGATTCGGCCTGTTTCTTCAATGTTATCGGTTATTCTCTCTTTGCGCATTCGGATACTTTGGGTTCTTGAGCTCCATACACTTTCTTTAGGGGAGAGAAAAGTATACATCGGGGTTATTCTTTGGATACTGGACTTAATCTGCTACTTTGATGGTATAAGTTTCTCTGTCTTTGGGTATATGTGTATTCGAGTTCGTGAGCTCTATTCTAAGAGACTGACTACATCAATTCAACTACTTGGGGGAATTGTTCTCTTGACACCTTTTGGAATGGATCGCTTCAGACTTCAGTGGAAAAGGAATTTGAGAAGAGTCATTTAAGCGTGGGATGATACGTTGTTGTTCTATTGGATGATATAACCCCGAACGGAGACTTACGATGATCCTTCTTATATGGAGAAGCAAGATCGATGATATGGTGTGCGTCTTTGTGCATCTAGCTAAGGCAAGCTTGAAAGAAAGCTTAGTATCTGCTCAATAAGAAGATTCACAGTTTGGGGGGGGGGGGGAAGCTACCAAAGTCTGACTTTCAAATGGTTCAATTTCTCTCAATTCAGGAGCCTCAAAAGCTTTTGTGGTGAATGTTTAAGAGATGATGATTTCTATCTTCTACAATGGGGCTGTTCGATATCCTTATCTCGGTACTCGTATCATCATCCTTCTTAAACTATATCATCTATTCTATCTGTAAATATTAATCAAAAACCAAATACAAAAATATAAAACCAATAAAAAGAAAATAGAAAAATATAAAACCATCAAAAAACCCATAAAAATTAGAAATTTTGAAAAAGACAAAAAATATTGCTTTTATCAAGACATATCTTCTGGTATCGGTAACATCTGCGGTCTTAGAAATGTCATTCAACAATGGCACGGGACCATAGATGAAGTTCGAGCAGAAGGTGTAAATATTTTTTTCAAAACATGTCAAAAATCTAATGGCTTGCAGTTACTTCAGACTGTAACCCGTGCTTAAACCATGGTTTGCTATTATTTTAGATAGCAACCCGTTTTTCAAAGAAGGAAAGTGCTACGCTTAAACGATTTTCTCAAAATTCGTGCACTTACCCAAAATCTTAATGAGGAAAGTATGTCGAAGGACTGCTGTTCCTACACAAATGTTTTTCCTTCTATAAATTCTTCAAAAAAATATTTGTTGTTTGCAAAATGGTGGTAAGTGAGTTGCTTTAAAAACAATCAGAATCATAGTTTTTATATGATTTGCAAACTCAATCAATGACTTCAGCGCTTTTAAACTTTTCAGAAAATTAGTCATTGATTGAGGGGGAGAATGTTTTCAAATCTATATCATCTAACGAGCTTATCTAATCATCCTATGTGCTTTACTGTAAAATATACTTGCCTATGTTGAAGGACTAGGAATCTAGGATGTGATTGTTAGGATTAGATGATTAGGGTTTGATGAACACATAAATCCCATGCCTTATATGAACTGATTGATATGTTGAATTGACTTTTATTAGTCGATTGCTGTTTGGGTACTGTCGACCACCATATATCTGTTTGTATGTCTACTAACGTATGCAGATATCATGGATTATAAGAATGTTCCCGATCCGGATCCCACAATTTATGATTGGATGCCGAAAGGAAAGGGTAATGTTGGAATCACTCCTAAACTAGAATTCAAGTGTTAGTAATTAATATGTAATAGTTAGCTTAATTATGGCTTTTATGTTAGTAATCAAGGCTAGGCTTATGTAGAAAGCCCATAAGCCTAGGCCAAGCCCAATAAGCAAAGGATGGGAACTTGGAGTGTTGCCCTAGTTCCCTCCTATAAATAATCCTTGTAAACCCTCACTTGAGGGTTGGTTGTTTAATTCACACATTTTCACTTTACGCATAACTCTTCATATATCCTATACGTGTATGTGTGTGTTTGTTCATCCGATCTCTTCTTTTCTATTTCTTCTATTGATGCTTGTGTTATGAATATGGGAACCTAACAGTGGTATCATTCGCCATCTAGTTGGGTGAAACGGTTTGGTTTTTTGTCTACTCGTAAGGTCTCACGTTTTTCACTTTTATCACGCAAAAAGCTTTCATTTTTTCACTTTAAAACTCAAGATTCTTGTACTTTAAAGGTTATTTGGTGATAAAGTTTAAGTTTTTGGCAAAAAGTTTGAAACTTTACGTGTGTAGACGTGTTTTTAAGCCTGTTTTGAATCGTATACTATTTTCTACGCGTAAGGTGAAAAGGAATTTTGGATCATCAACTTTCATACTTTTGTGTTATTTTTGGTGATATTGAAGCTATTTCATCATAAAAATCAGGTTTCTAAACACTTTTGGGCATAAAATCATTTTTTGGTACTTTCTACTCGTAAGAAAACCCTAGTTTTACTCTTAAGATTTCAAAGTCTACGCGTAAGCTTTCCTTGGTTTGATCTTTAGTGAAATTGGTTTACTCAGTGTTTTCTTGCTTTGATAAGCCTGAAAACACTTCGACTTTGGATATCCCTTACACTAGAATAAGTGTAAAGGATTTTTGGGTTAAAACCCTAGTTTTACGCCTAAGCATAAAAGCTTACGAGTAAACATCTTACGCCTAAGCATTTCCTACGCATAAGCTCGTCTTACGCCTAAGTAAATCTTACGCATAAGGTTCTTACTGTTAAGCCTTTAGTTTACGCCTAAGCTAAGGTCTTCTCAAGTCTACGCGTAAGCTTATCCTACGCGTAAGTTCAATTCCTACGCGTAAGGTTGGTTTCTTACGCGTAAGGCACTTTCTACACATAAGCAGGTTCTACGCGTAAGGTTTCCTCTACGTATAAGCTGGTTTTCTATGCCTAAGCACTTCTTCAACAAACAACAAGTTTCACTCGACTACAAAGATCCATCAAATTTTGGCGGGAAAATTTGAGTAAAATTTAATTTCAACAGGAGACTAAACGTTCAATTTTTACGCGAGATTCAAATTTTGGTTTAACTGTGAAAATTTTGGTCAAAAATTCAAATTTTTTGGCCCAAATTCGAATTTTTCGGGTCAAATTTAGCGTCAAAATTGTCATAACTCAAAATTTTCTTACAACCTTAGAATTGAATTTTATAGTGAATTTCAAATTTTGAGAGTCAAAATTTTTTCAAAATTATTTTTGGAGGGAAATTGAAATTTACTATATCGGCCCTTTGTGTGCTTCGCACCTTCTTTCTTTGATTCTTCTGCAGGGGAGAGAGAGTGTTTAACTCAATGGATTCTGAAGATGAAGCGGCATTTGTGGCATTAAAAGAAGGATACATGGCTCTAGCTAAGATGTGTTCAACAATTAACAATTCCAAGTGTCAGACATCATCAAATTCGCGAAATCCTGCAGTAGTGCAAGGTGAAAGAGTTGATGTACATGGAAGGAATGCTCAAAGGGATGTTGAGAATGTTGTGATTACTGCATCTGTCGGTAATGCGGACAATGAGGTTGTAGCATTGGAAAAGCAGGATGACAACAGCAGATCTGGAGAAGATCTCATACTTAACTATGACACCGAGCCCAACTTTGACGAAGAACAAATGATTGAGGAAGATATCTTACCCATCTATGATACAGAGCCGAACTTTGAAAAAGAAAAAATGGTTGCGGTACTATCTACTGTTGATCATATTCTGACTGCAAATGCGACACAACATACTGAGCAACTTGAATTCAGAAATGAAGGAGAGGTTGTCCAGTGTATTGCTCAATGTCCAGACAACTATCTCATGTCTGAGCCCTTACTTGTTAACAATTCAACTGAAACGTCATATCAAATTCTTGAATCTGATAACATTCTTCTCAAAAGGACCATTGCTCAGCTTCAAAAAGATTTTTCAAAACTTGAGGCTCATTGCATCTCTCTTGAACTTAAAATGCAAAACAAAAATTTAAACTCTGAGCCAAATGGTAAATCTTCGAATGAACAAAGTAATCACGTGGATACATTGGTAAAAGAAAATGAGCAGTTAAAGGCTCAAATTTAAACAAAGTGGCTTGCACATGTTGCTTTACAAAACAAACTGAGAAGATTAACTCACAAGAGTGTGGATACTAATTTTGTAAAACCAACAATCTTGGGGAAATCGTCTCTACAACCTTTCAAAAAACAATCAGTAGTTAGACAACCAACTGCATTTAAATATGAACGTTGTAAATCTTCAAAACCACGGTTTGCCTCCCAAGTTGTTGAGAATAATCATTCGTCAAAACCAGTCACTCCACATTCCTAGCCTAAGAATAATGCTTCTGTTTCTGTTAAACCTGTTTCTATTAAATCTGTTTCTGTTGCACCTGGCCCGTCTAGGATTAGTTTCAACACTGTGTCTAAACCGAGCATTAAAATTAAAAATTCATATGATTCACATGACGCGTACAAGAACTATGATCTAGAAAAGGCTAGGAAAAGGGCACTACTCCTAAAGGATGGAATCTTAGGTTCACGACCTAATGTATCACCTTCTAGTGTACTACTGAACACTGCTTGTAGTAGCAAACCAAAACCTAAGTTAACTCAACAAACAGTTAGAAATAAACCCGTTGATCTAAAATTCAAATTTCAGAAACCTAATAGGTGGATCAATATAGGACGCAGACTTTTCCCAAAAGAAGTTTCAACATTCCCTAGATCTAACCTTAGATGGATTCCAACGGGTAAAGTTTTCAAAGCTGTTGGTCTTAGGTAGATTCCTACAGGAAAGATACTAAGTAATTGCACCATAACAAGTGTGAAACCCTCTACATCCATCCCTGAGGTAGGAAAGGAAATCATCAAAATAGCATGTTCAGGTGTCAATAAGATAATTGACACTACATCTTTATGCTTCTAACATCTGGAACCCAGCTACACTTGGGGATCCATGTTCTTTTCTTTCTTTCCCCCTTCTATTTTCTATACAGGTACAACAGCAATGGCTTCTACTGCAAAACAGCGTAGGACCCGTTTCTCACCGCCAAAAATATCATGATCCATCAGCTGCACCTCCATTGTACTTAATCGTCATGAATTGGAAAATTTGTTTGCTCCACTGGTTAAAGAGTCTTTCAAAAGTCGTGCTTCAGATGTATCAAATGTTTCCACTGCAAAACCTGATCATATTCTAATTTCAGATACACTCTGAAACTACAACTACTACCATTGCTGTAGATGCACCTCCTATCGAATCTTTGATGACAGAAGATGTTAGGAATTAGAAAATTCCATAGTGAAGTATCGGTCACCCCAAATAAAATCTAGCATAAGTTAGCTCGTAGACATTACATTATTTACTAGTTATTTAGTTAGTCATTTAGTTCAGTGCAACACCGTGGAGGAAGGACGGGTCTTTACCCACTGTATGCCTGATCCACAGTTCGAAGGAGGACGTTTATTGTGTAACTATAAATACCCTCTACCCCCCAAGGTAGAGGGTTGGACCTTTCTCATTCTAAATCTAACCTTCTATGTTTTCTTTCACTTTCTCTCTCTAGAAAGGATCCCACTTTCTCTCTCTAAACTCTATCTCATTCGATCCATTGTTGAGCTTATTTGTATGTTTATGAAATCCAATATCTAACAATTGGTATCAAGAGCCATGGTTTGATCACTCATCTTTCATACTCTTTGTTTTGGTGGATTTCATATGGTTTTTGGGGTATAAGTGTTTAGGAGAGTTTGAATCATTTGGACAAATTTCTAGTGTTAAAGTTTGAATTTTGATTGTACTTTTGTGTTTAGGATCATCATATGTGTTTAGGTTTTGAATTGGAAAGCTTAAATCATTGTGGTTTGGTCGCTTTTGATAGATAAAGTGGGTATTTGTGAAAAGTGTACAAAGCGAGTTGAGACTCGTAGTTGAGTTTCTTGGATGCGAGTTGCTTCTTCATTAGAAGCGAGTTGGTATAAGCGACTTGGATACTTAGCTAGTTGACTATTTATGCGACTTGGGTTCTAAGCGACTTGTTTCTTTAAGCGAGTTGATTGTGTAAAGAGTTGCCTAAGAGAGTTGCCTATGCGACTTGTCCAGATTCAACGTATCTAAAGAGAGCTGTCTAAGAGAGTTGTCTATGTGACTTGTCCAGATTCAACGTATCTAAAGAGAGTTTCCTAAGAGAGTTGCCTATGCGAGTTGCCTAAGAGAGTTGCCTAAGAGAGTTGCCTATGCGAGTTGCCTAAGAGAGTTGCCTAAGAGAGTTGCCTGCTAAGAGAGTTGCCCACATAAGCGAGTTGTCTGCTTGCTTATTGAAGTGAGTTGTCTGTTTATGCGAGTTGTGTTTCATGCGACTTGTCTATTAAGCGAGTTGTCATCAAAGCAAGTTGACTGGGGTGCGAGTTTTCTTGGGTGCAAGTTGTCTTGGGTGCAAGTTGTCTTGGGTGCGTTTTGTTGACTTTTCCCGACAAAACTTCAAACAGCCATAACTTTTGAACTGTAACTCTGTTTTCAGTGTTCTACCCATCAAAACGACCATAAAAACGAGGAGAATGGCACGCCGAATGAACTAAAGGCCTAAATCCGCTCCGAACAGAATTTATTGAGGTTTTTATTGTTTTAGACCTAAATTTCTCCGTAAAAACGGGCATAAACCAATCCAAATCTCAATCAAACAACATCTCTGCTAATCCTACAAACAATCATATGTCCTAACACACAATTGTCTATCATTGTGTCGATCCATCAGTCATCTTTACACATTCCATTGGTCTTTCTTAACGGTTTGGTCTTGATTTTAGTAAAATCCCGCGAAAGATTCTATTTCTCGGTTTAAATCATAGACTTGTAAAATCCCGTGCATTCTACCACATCATGTCTTACTCTACTGACCCAGTGATTTCAAAAGTGCTTAAATTGTATGATGCTGTTGACAACCATGAGAATATTAGCTATACTGAACGGTTACAGATGATGGATTCAATCAATGATGATTTGAGTTCTTCATGCTCTGAGTCCAATGAGAAATATTTGCACCTGTTCAGGCTACAGAATGCCATGCAAAAGGAAAGCAGCATTGAACCTTTTCAACAACTTCACTCTCACCTCATGTTACTTCTACACATAACAATGGAACGAACATGTATTGCTCTCTTCTGTCAGGACTTATCCACATTAAAAGGAACTTTGTTGTTAAACCTCGAGCAACTGGAGCTACAACTTGACAAAGAGAAGGTTCAAAAGGATAGTTCTAATGCTGCACTTCAAGTGATCTACAAATATTTTCAGTCATTCGTTAGAAGGGAATTCACATCAGACTATGATCAAGACATGAATGAAATATCTTTCAAGAGACACACTGGAATGGAAATTAGCGTGTTCATAGAGACACTTATCCATCTCATGGATAATGTGGAGAAGTATATTGAGGAAGTTACTCAAACAGATGAAAAAGTGGATGAGTGTCTGGTGCAGTTGAGAGATAGTTGTGATAAACTGGGTAATGTATCTGTTGAAGAATCGGGTGTTGTTGAATGCAGAATGTCAGAGACAACAAATAATGATGAGTCGGGTAAAGCACCAGATGATGGATCAGTTGACACTGAATACAGAGGCTCAGAGATATATAAGCTTGACACAGCCAGCGGTCCAGTGAGTCTTGTTACACATGATGTGGATGCAGATATCAGACCAGAAATTGAGCAGGTGTCATGTAATGAGGTACTCTTAATTGTTCAACACAGTGCATCTGTTAATGAACCTAAACATACTGATCTTAATACTGAACATGATTCTGATAAATGTTCTTTGGTTGAGGCTAGGGCTGAGTCTAAAAATTTCAAAACAAATGATATGGTTGATAAAAAGGCTTTTGAAGAACTTTCAAACAAATTCTCAAAACTTGAAAAACATTTCATTTCTCTTGAAATTGCAATACAAAGAAAGGAGGAAAGTTTTCAACTTAACAAACCATGTAAAAATCTGGAACTTCCTGAATTCCATGAACTTTTTGAAATAAATGATTTAAAAGCTCAACTTCAAGCCAAAAACTCGACTATCAACAATTTGAAGAAACATATTTCTGGTATGCATGTGAAAAGTAATTTGGTTACAAGTAATTCTGATTTTAATGCTATTTATGATATTCAAATGAGAAATGATGAATTAGCTGTTTGTGTGGCCAAATTACTAAAGGAAAATGAGTCTTTGAGAAAGCATCACATAGAACTAAGTGACTCTGTCAAAGAAGCTAGAACTAAGTCAATGGAACAAACAAATTCTTTAATAGCAAAAATTGATGAACTCAAAGCTTAACTTCAGGAAAAGAGTTTCGCTATTGTTGCCTTAAAAAATGAGCTTAGGAAAACTGTAGGAAAAAGTGTGAACACTAAGTTTACAAAACCATCAACCTTGGGGAAACCAGTTTCTCATCCAATTAGAAACCGGTCCGTTGTTAGGCAGCCTACTGCGTTTATATCCGAAAGACCAAAATTTTCAAAAACACGGTTTGCCTCCCAAGTTGATGCGATAAAAGTATTGTCAAAACAAGTCACTTCACCTAAGTTACCTAAGAATAATGCTTCTAGCTCTATTAACCCTCAACAAGTAGCTACTTCTACTCCCAGCACATGTAGGAATAGTTCAAAAATAGTGTCAATACCAAGCATTAAAACCCAAAATTCATATGATATGAATGACTTGTGGAAGAACTATTATCTAGAAGAAGCTAGGAAAAAGGCACAGATTTGAAAAGACGGAATTTTAGGTGCAAGACCTAGGGTGATGCATTCCATTAGATTTCAAGGCACTGCTAGTAGTTGTAAACCATTACCTAGGAACTCTCAAAAGACTAGGGGTTGTCTTGCATCGAAGAGTAGTTATATAAAGAAGAATGCTAAGCATGTAGAAAATGAAACTAGAAATTCTGAGTCTTTTCCTATTAAGAAACATTTTCCTAATTCACATGCTAAGGTACAATCCACTAAGACTACCAACATGGCTAAGGTTCAACATGTTATGAAGCAATACAAACCTAAAACTTAGCCTAAATGGATCCCAACTGCTAAATATTTGGAGTCTAGGAACAACGATAAGTCTTCCACTGTGCATAAGAATGTCACCAATACTAGACCTTGCCATAAGTGGATTCCGTCTGGTAAAATGTTTAAGGATGTTGGACTTAGGTGGATGCCTACCGGAAAGCTATTTACCGATGACAAAATCAAGGTTGACTGTGAAACCCCAAAGGATTTGGATACTAATGTCACTAACCAAAATATATGCAATCAAGTGTGTAATATTAGTGCAGGTAGTCCTTACTCAGTTGCAGATACTTCGATCCTTCACTACATGGACTGGCTTAAAGTATGGATTACAAATGGATTGATATCTCATAACTCACGGGTTCAAGTAACTCAATCTTGATATTCATCACAATGACGTATGAACACTACAGTTCATGCCTCGTACTCTAAAGAAAAGAAAAGTATACGTTTCAGTGCGCTTTATCTTCCAAAGAAGAGAAATCTTCTTATGACGTTTGAACACTACAGTTCAAGCCTCGTACCTCAAAGAAAATAAAAGTGTACGCTTCAGTGCACTTTATCTTCTGAAGAAGAGAAATCTTCTCATTTATGACCATTTTCATCAACATGCTTCATGCTTTTTCCATGCGCTTCAGTCATCAAGTGAACCGGACTACTGATAATTAATCTTATTCCACTTGCTCAATATAATGAAGATGGCAACATCATGTGCTAATTTTTCGGGGGAGAAGTATGAATAGAATACATTTGGATGATAATAACTTGTTTAATCAAGAATGGCATCTCCGTATGCAATTCTTGAGGGGGAGAAGAAGTGTGAATTTTTTGCATGGTTGATTGATATTTGAGAATAAATGGTCAAACGGCTCCTAACTCATGTAAGAACCGAGCTTCTTCTTATCGGGTCATCGTTACATGGAGTTTCTTCTAAGAGCCGTTGGTTGACATCTTCACACGGGCTGATGATTTTAAAGACAAGTGCTTCTGGTTAATGCTTCACGTGCACATCAACATGATGATTCCGAACAACCTTCTGTTCTTGTTTGATGTGATTGTTTGCTTGGTATCACCATTTCGTGTTTTCGTTGCGGGCTGATTGCTAATTTTCTTGATGAACATCTTTTTGTTCTTGTTTGATTGGGAGGGATGTTAGTTAAGGGGAATTGCAGGATGTAAGTTAATTGGGATGCTTTCTTGGTGAGATGAAGATATTAACTATTTATTCCCCAACTGGACAACCTTGAAGAAGGTCGAGTCTACAGTCGATTCTACATTTTCTGCTACATGTTAGAAGACTAAAGACGAGTTGCATTTAACGATCTAAAGACTTCTTCTCAATTAAAGCTTTCATCATAAAGATTGTCGGTTTAGGGGAGAACACTAATTGGGGAAGAGTGTAAAGCCAAAGTTAATTCCCAATTAGACTTGCTCACATTTTACTTCAGCAAGTTGATTACCACATGATTACATGTGTTCTTCTCAAAAGATTTCAAGTATACGGGCTTACAAAGAGTTGTTGATTTTGAAGTATCAAAACCAGAAAGGGGGAAGGAGAAACGTATCTAAATGCGAGTAAACTTGAAGACCTTAATTCTTCTAAGTGATTGAAGATATCCCGGGAAGACAAATGTTATTACCGCAGAGAAACTCAAGGTTTGACTCATGGCGAGTAAACTTGATGAACTTAATACTTCTAAGTGATTGAAGATATCCTGGGAAGACAAATGTCATTACCGCAGAGAAACTCAAGGTTTGACTCATGGAATTTAGTGTTTATTCCAACTATGTAGGGGAAGAGATGTTAGAGATAGTTTCTGAAGATAAAAGAGGTACACAAGTGTGTGGTGATTTCGATGGTATCGCAATGATCAAGGGAGAGAGATTTTGTACATTGGGGATGCTCAGCTGTTTCACTTGAGTGCTTAATCAGTGATTCAGAGATATAATCACTTATTCCGGAGTTGACATCCGCAGAGATTGTCATCCGCAGAGATAATCAGTGACTCGGCCTGCTTCTTCAATGTTATCGGTTAATTCTTTCTTTGGGAATGTGTGTACTTCGGGTTCTTGAGCTACATACACGATCATCAGGGAAGAAAAATGTGAACATGGGGAGGTGTTTTCATTCCCCTCATGATGTGTATTCAGGAGAGTTCTTGAGCATTCTACAAAGAGACTGACTGCATCAATTCAACTACTTGGGGGAATTGTTCTCTTGACACCTTTTGGAATGGATTGCTTGAGACTTCAGTGGTAATGAAATATGAGAAGAAATTTAAAGAGTGGGATGATACGTTGCTGTTCTTGTTGATGATATAACCTCGAACGACGAATCACGGTGATTATTCTTAAAAGGAGCAGCAAGATCGATGATAATGGTGTGCTTCTTCGTACACCTGGCTAATGGAAGCTTGAAAGAAAGCTTTGAATCTGCTCAGCTAAAGGATTTTCGGTTTGAGGGAAAGCTGCCAAAGTCTCACATTCTTAAAGGCTCAATTTCTTCTTTTCAAGAGCCTCGGAAGCTTTGGTGGTGGATGTTTAAGAGATGGCGATTTCTATCTTCTACAACGGGGCTGCTCGATATCTTTATCTTGGTACTCGTATCATCATCTTTCTTAAACTATATCATCTAATCTATCTTTGTATATATTTATTAAAAACAAAATAAAAAAATATAAAACCAACAAAAAGAAAATAGAAAAATATAAAACCAACAAAAACCCATAAAAATCAGAAAATTTGAAAAATACCAAAAACATTGTTCTTCAAAGACATGTCTTCTGGTATCGATAACATCTACGGTCTTAGAAATTTCATTCAACAATGGCACAGGACCATAGATGAAGTTCGAGCAGGAGGTGTAAATATTTTTTTCAAAACATGTCTCAAATTATGGCTTACAGTTATTTCAGACTGTAACCCGCGCTTCAAAAATGGCTTACAGTTATTTTAGACTGTAACCCGCGCTTCAAAAATGGCTTGCAGTTACTTCAGACTGTAACCCGTACTTAAAACTATGGCTTGCTATTATTTTAGATAGCAACCCGTTCTTCAAGAAAGGAAAGTGCTGCGCTAAACCATTTTTCAAAATTCGTGCAATTATCCTAAAACAAAACAAGGAAAGCATGTCGTCAAAATGACTGCTGTTTCTACACAAATGTTTTTCCGTCTAAAAATTCTTCAGAAAAATATTTGTTGTTTTTCAAAAATGGTGGTAAATGAGTTGCTTGAAAATCAATCTAATTCAGAGTTTTCGAAATAAATTGTAAACTCAATCAATGACTTCAGCGCTTTTAAACTTTTCAAAAAATGAATCATTGATTGAGGGGGATAATGTTTTCAAATCTATATCATCTAATGGGCTTTCTTAATTATCCTACGTGCTTAATTAAAAATGATATTTGCCTATGTCGAAGGACTAGGAATTTAGGATATGATTGTTAAGTTTAGATGATTATAGTTTGATGAAACACATTATTCCCATGCCTTATATGAACTGATTGATATGTTGGATTGACTGTTATTAGTCGATTGTTGTTTGGGTGTTGTCGACCACCATATATCTGTTTGTATGTTCACTAACGTATGCAGATATCATGGATCATAAGAATGTTCCCGATCCGGATCCCACAAATGAAGATGATTGGATGCCAAAAGGAAAGGGTAACTATTTCTTGGGTTAACAAAAGAAGAAACAGAGCTTAATTTGACTTCTGTGGATAGTTGGCATGAAAAAATGCAACGTAAGAGGTCTCACTGCATCAGCAGATGGTTTTCTTCATCATCAAATGAAGAAACGGAGCTTAATTGGACCTCTATGATGAGTTGGCATGAAAAATGCAACGAAAGAAGTCTCACTGCATCAGCAGATGGTTTTCTTCCAAACCTTACAGCAACAACAACAAAAGCGGCTCAACCACCTAACGTATCCTTGTGCAGGGATAATAGTTATGATACCATTTTTCCAAAACTTTGAATAAAATTGTTTTAAAAATGGAAAAATATTGTTTTGAAAATAAATTTGACTAAATTTTGAAAATCACCGGACTTCTTTTTATCAAAACCTATGTCACTCAATTATCGACTTCGGTCATCGATTGAGGGGGAGAGTGATTTAAAATATAATATTTTCAAACAATATATCATCAAAACAAGTCCGGTTTATACAAAATAAGTGGTGATCTAAAGATTTAACGTTATGTCATGGTATGATTTTCTTTAAAACTCAAAGATCTTACAAAATAAAAAAAAAATTCTATTCTTGTCTGATTGTGAAATTGTTTTATTTTACTTAAAGATCTATTAAAACTTTCATACCTAACACTAACAATCTTTAATGTCTTAAAATGGTCCTTATTTGTCACTTTTCAAAATCAAATCTTGCCACGTCTTTCCCCAAAAATTTTCTACATAATTTAAATCTTTTGGGATCACAAATCTCAAATGGTTTGTAATCTTTGATCGGGAGAGAGATCGTGATTTAAATCTTAAATATGTTTTAATGGAATTGGTTTTAGTCCTTCAAAGGCACTCCTGCCTCCATGTGCCAAACGATTTCTATATACATAATGCACATGTTGAGGGGGAGCATTTATCCAAAAACAAGATGAGTTTTTAAATCACGCACATTTTCTCCCATGTTTTATAAACCTTATTAAATCACTTGGGATCCAAAATCTCAAAGGGTTTGATATTTTTGATCGGGGGAGAATTTGTGATTTAATAATGAAATTTGATAAAAGGTGATCGTTTTGATTCAATTGTGCAGGTTGCTCTCTCATATGTGCTAAACGCTTTCGAATCTCGAAGCACATATTGAAGGGGAGCATTTCAAAAGAAAATAAACTATCGATGTATAAAATCTTTTATGTTTTAACATAAAGTATCTTGATTGAGTTTTCAAATGGTTTTTTAATGGATTTTGTGATCGTGGATGTGCTTCAAAAGAACTCTTTCCTCTATGTGATAAAATCATTTCAAATATCCGACGCGCATATTGAGGGGGAGAATTTTACCAAGAAAATCAAATGGCTTTTTCTATGAAAATAGTGATCAAAGAAATTATTTCAAAGTCCTCTTGCCTCCATGTGCTAAACAATTTCTAAATCATATGCACATGTTGAGGGGGAGGTTTTCTAAATGATCAAAACTATTAAGGTGCAAAATGCTTTGATCTCGTATCACAAGTACCTTGATTGTTTTTCCAAATGATTTTTCAATTGGTTTCAAGGAAGAATGAACTGTACCAAAAGACCGACCATTTTACTTTATGTATGGAGTTATAAGGATGGTGAGGTTAGGTATTCATTCCCACGATCCCACCAGAACCGGAGGGATCTACCCAGGGACAATCCACTAGATAGTGTAGAGTCCTTAGGTATGATGAAAAAAAGGAGAAAAGTGAGATTTGGGAAGAGTGCGGACTGAGATAGAGCTAGAACTGGAATACCAACAAGGTTCTAGTTATGAAGTCTCGGTAAGCACTGAAGGGGTTGAAGAATGAAAAAGAAATGAATGTAAAAGGGTGAAAAGAAATAGCCCTCCAATAATTCAACCTTAGGGCAGAAACCGGGTTCAATACATATGCTACTGGTGGTTACTAAGGTAACGCCGGTATTGAAGACAATACATTATGGACCCAGTGACGCACTGCACTAAACTTCCCAAGCTACTCAAGTTCCTCTTAAAAAGGGCTTGTTTCATTCTCATGGGGAACCGACATTATCTATCGACTTTCTCTTAGAGATTGTTGATATTGAAGAAGGAGACCCTCTCCCTAGCCTCCGGCATAGGAACCAAATGTGCACTATTGATTCTAGAGCCAAGAGATCATCCACAATATCTCATTAGGACACAAATTTAATGAAGACTTGCTGTTTCACACAATGTGGAAAGTAAGTATATATATTGAGAGTCCTATGCATTATCCTTGTGGTATTGCGTAACATCCGAGTGATATGTTAAATATTCACGATGAAGATGGAAATCCTTCTAGAGCCAACATCAAACAAGCTCTTAGTGGGTGACATGAGATCTTCGTAAGATCAAGCTTGTGACAACTGGATAGAAACGATGGGGAGATTCAATCTTGAATCAACCTTGGTCCAGGAATGGAATTGACGAATACTTTTGGAAAAACCGTTCGATGTGCAAATCTTCTTTTCTCTAGCATATCGAATGTGTATTCATATTTCAAATTTAAAAAGTATCTCTGATTGAAAAAATACTTTTGGAAAAACCGTTCGATGTGCGAATCTTTTCTTTTTTCTAGCACATCGAATGTGTATTCGCTTTCATATACAAAAAGTATTTATGATTGAAAATTGATCTTTCTTATAAAACCTTCGTTGTATTGCAAAACTCTTTCTTCTAAGCAATACGCGATTGTTTTCAATTCAATTTTTCATCAATCGCTGAATCTCAATTAGTTCACTCACCGTGTTGTCTTCTTTGAGACGTTCAGCTTGAGAACGGCTAGAACAACGCCAAAACCGTGTCAAGGAGATTCTTCTGAATTATACACGATCACGTGCATTTGTACCGATCAAGCGGGGAACCGTGGGTCGTGTACCTCAATTCAACGAAAGTGATCAAAGACACTTTCATGTGTTTTATTGCAAACTGTTGTTTGCAGTACATTTGGACCTGTACGTTAACGTAATTGAGGAGTCAATCTAAAGTCGCATGCTCACGAAAGCATCCACACTTAATTGAAGAAATCATGACTAGTGCATATCTACATAACACTGCTCGATATTTTTATACTATGCTTCGTGCTGCAAATATCATGAGCCAGTAAAGCTTCCGCTACTCTGATGAAAAGATGTCTTGATCCAAAAGTGTGAGCATGTCGGTCCGAAAGTCACAACATCACATGATGGCAACACAATAAAGGGTGATCCGAGATTTCTGTGGTGATGATCTCAATTAAAGCTCGAAGATCATCAAAGATGTAGATCAGTATAAAGGCCTCCACTTAAAGTACAAAGTTATCGGACGTTTAAGAATTACTGCTAATGCACAAAGATGCAGATGTTGAAGAATTAATGTCTACGAGCTCAAGACTGAAAATTAAATAGAATGCTAGGATTCGAAATATAAAACATGGGGTGACCTCCCTTAGGGGGAGATTGTTAGGAATTAAAAAATTCCATAGTGAAGTATCGGTCACCCCAAATATAATCTAGCATAAGTTAGCTCGTAGATATTACGTTATTTACTAGTTATTTAGTTAGTCATTTAGTTTAGTGCAACACCGTGGAGGAAGGACGGGTCTTTACCCACTGTATGCCTGATCCACAGTCCGAAGGAGGACGTTTATTGTGTAACTATAAATACCCTCTACCTCCCAAGGTAGAGGGTTGGACCTTTCTCATTCTAAATCTAACCTTCTATGTTTTCTTTCACTTTCTCTCTCTAGAAAGGATCCCACTTTCTCTCTCTAAACTCTATCTCATTCGATCCATTGTTGAGCTTATTTGTATGTTTATGAAATCCAATATCTAACAGAAGATCAAACTATTTCCGACAACAATGACACAGCTGATGATCAACATTATGAACAGATAATTTTTATCAGCAGTTGACTCTCTCGATATATTTTTGGTTCTTCACACTTGTTCGATCAATTGGACATACATGGTTTCGCTGTCTCCTTATACATGATTTCACTGTCTTCAATTCTTCATCAACATACGTGGTGTATGATTCTGATTCATTGAAAACATCGAGGGGGAGAGAGTGTAGGTGATCATTGCTTCCTTGTTTGACCACATGCTTCTTTGCGAAAACCCAATGCCTTCTTGAATTTCTTCAATTAGGGGGAAGAAATAAGACGATATGTGGCTCAAACGTCTCACTTTGGTGTTATCGTCTCGATTTCACGGGTGATTTTGTGTGAATTTACCCAAATATGATGTTATGATGCCTCACACATGGTCTTGGTATCGAGTTATTGCATATTCACAGGTGATTAGTATTCCGAAAGACCACAACATTCAGGGGAAAGTCGTCTCATTTCGTCTTTCGTGGTTTGTTTGGTTTGATGCATCTACATATGTGAGAAAATCTTATTGATTTCTGGCATGTTACCCTCGAACGGATTTTCCGCAAATAGTCAGATTACCTTGTGTGGTTTTCTGCTCTTCTACAAAATCCGGCCGCATAATCTTGAAAACTTCAAAAGTTAGAAGAAATGTCTACTACATCAAAGTTTCAAATCTTTTAAAGACAGTTGTCTTGGGGAAGATTATTCAAAACCGTCAATCTCGTTTACATTCACAATGGCTTCGACCATACAGCTTGGAACCCGGTCATAACCGTTTAAACTTCCCTCAAACCCCATCATCAACCAACCAAGCCCCCAACTTACACGCCAACAAATGGAAAAGCTATTTGCTCCTCTGTTTAGTGATGATATTGATGAACGTGCTCCAAGTGTATCCAATGTTTCCGCTGCTCAACCTAATCATATTCTAATACCGATACACTGCTACAACAACTACTGTTGAAGAAGCACCACCAGCTGACTCTACAACAACAGTTGAACAAACTGCATCCAACGACGCTGAACCAGCTGATGATGTTCTGAACAATGAAGTACCCCCACCTGCATATTTTGATCCAAATGCGTTCTTCAACCCGTTTGCTAATGAAATTGCCACATCTGATATCGCGGAATCATCTACAAGCCATTTGAATCCTCCAAATCTGCACAATGTATACCAACATCAACCCTCTACACATCGTTGGACAAAAGACCATCCTCTTGAAAACATTATTGGCAACCCGAATCAACCAGGCCGAACTAGAACAACGTCTTCACACGATGGTGAACATTGCATTTATTCACTCACTGTCGCGCCAAT
Source organism: Chrysanthemum makinoi (assembly GCA_910596185.1). Lineage (NCBI taxonomy): Eukaryota > Viridiplantae > Streptophyta > Magnoliopsida > Asterales > Asteraceae > Chrysanthemum > Chrysanthemum makinoi. Next base: position 58,614,182 of record OU343220.1, read on the forward strand.
CTAAACCTAAAAACATTAAAGACGCAATGACTAAAGACAACTGGATTGAATCCATGCAGGAAGAACTCAATCAGTTTAAACGCCTTGAAGTATGGGAATTGGTTGAAAGACCAATAGGGGTCTTCGTCATTGGTCTAAAATGGATTTGGAAAAACAAATTGGATGCTGAAGGAACCATAATCAGAAATAAGTCACGTCTAGTGGCTAAGGGTTATAGACAGGAAGAGGGTATTGACTTTGAAGAATCATTCGTTCGGTTGCTGTCGCCTTGAGGTTTTTCGATATTTCGGCATTCGGCTCATATGAATATAACGGTCTTCGTGGATGGACGCGTCAAAATTGCTTTTCGAATGGTCAACCGAAAGAAATGGTCTATGTCAGCCGTACCGGAAGGATTCGTTGATCCAGAGTTCCCGAACCACGCTTACAAAACCCGAACAAAGCTCTCTACGGACTCAAACAAGCTCCTCGGGCTTGGTACGATAAGTTATCATCCTTCCTCATTGCCAATAATTTCACCAAAGGTTCGGTCGACCCTACACTTTTCATACAATATCACGGGGCTCACATTTTAATCGTTCAAATCTATGTGGATGACATCATTTTTGGGTCAACACATTTAAAATACTCAAATGCTTTTGCAAAACTTATGACAAAACATTTTGAAATGTCCATGATGGGTGAACTTACATTCTTTCTAGGATTGCAAGTTCATCAATCACCCCGTGGTATTTTTCTAATTCAGTCCAAATATGCCCTTGAAATTTTGAACAAATTTGGAATGCATAACTGTGACACCTATGCCACTCCAATGGCACATACCAAGAAGCTAGACGCTGATTTGCATGAGAAATTAGTTGACCCTATCAAATACCACAGTATCATTGGGTCTCTCATGTATCTAACAGCCAGCAGGCCCGATATTGTCTTTGCCGTATATCTTTGCTCCCGTTATCGTATCAAGACCAACTAAAACCCACCTCTCTAAGGCTAAAAGAATCCTCCGATACATTAAGGGAACCATTAACTTGGGGATCTGGTATCCGAAGGATTCTGGTTTTGAACTAATAGCTTTTTCAGACGCCGATCACTTGCAGTCGCTTTAGACTCTTGGAAAAGTACTTCAGGTGCACTACAATTTCTTGGTGATAAACTGGTGTAATGGCAATCGAAGAAGCAGGATTGTACGTCGTTGTCCTCAACAGAAGCAGAATATGTGGCCATGTCGGCGTATTGTGCTCAAGTCATTTGGATGAGAACACAACTCAAAGATTATGGTTACGTATTTGAAGTCTCGATGCTCGACAATCGAGTGCTATTGCGATCTCGTGCAACTCTGTTCAACATTGAAATCAAAGCACATCGATCTTCGATATCATTTCATCAAGGAGCACGTGGAAAAGGGTATTGTTGAATTATACTTTGTGGGTACCGAATACCAACTGGCGATCTTGACCAAAGCCTTAGCTCCTGCTAGGTTTAATGAGTTGGTCCACCGGATTGGTATCGGTGTTTGACTCGGAGGCTGGATGAACTTTTAAAACATTCTTAAAAACCAGTCAAACACCAGAACCTCTTTTGTATATATTTTCAAAAAAACAAAATACAAAAATATAAAATCTGATAAAATTTAAAAATATTCTCCTATCTAACTTCTGTCAAACATGGCAAGTACAAATCTTCCGTCAACACTTTGTTCTTTCAAAACTTTCATTTTTTTCCCGAACAAGTGTTGAGGGGGAGAAAGTAAATATTTTTCATTTTCATAAAACCTTGTACTTGCATGTTACCTAAAATATGTTGTTTATTCTAAAATGGTGGATACGTTTCTTGTCATACACTCTCCTCAGACTCAAATGTTTTTCAAAGTTCATTATTTCAAAATTCGAGGGGGAGTATCGTTAAGTTTCTTGCCTTACAAGTGTTTTGTCTAACCTAAACGGAAGTTAAAGGATCTTGGTTGGAACTTCTTTAAGGTTGAGGGACTGAATGTGTCAACTTGGCAAATTAATTTAAACAAAATCATTCACCTAACACATTCAATGCACCACTTCATGTGCATTTACTCCTAAACTACCAAGATCAAACGGCCCAAATCAAATCTTCAAAATCCGTTCAAGCTGTTCATAATCTGTAAGTTCTAAATTGTTTTGATCAAGATTCTAAACAAGGATTTCAAAATTCTTTCAAATCCAACTGTTAAAACTCTTTAAACTGATTTTGGAAAATTGTTCACTCGAACGAATTGGGTGTTTATGCATTAAAGTGTTTGGATTGAAATGAGTTATGTTAAAACCTTTCTTACTGTTTATTAAACTTGTTTCAATCGTCCAAAACCATCCAGAATCTTAAATTTCATTAATTTGAATTATAGGGTTCTAGCGCTTATTTAGGGTTTTTTTTTTCTATTCTGTGATATGTTATTAGGTGGTCAAGAAAGTGTTAGAATAAGTATATATGCATGATTTGAACCTTTAAATTAGCCCAGAAACATCTAAACTGTAAGAATTTAAGTTTTAGGTTCTTAGGGTTCATCTCCCATGAATCTTCTGATTCTGTGGTGGAAATGTGTTAATTCTTGTTCCATTGCACTCATATGACATCTAGGACACTCCAGAAACATTCTTGTGTGATTTGTGTGGCCATATCTCTTAGGCATAGATTAAGGGTTTAGGGTTTAAGAAATTTTACGCCTAAGTCTTTGTGTGTGTATCTGATACGTTCTTGTGCTTGTTTTGTGATCTATAAGATGTTTGGAATTAACTGTAACCAAGTTTTCATGTTTATGTTTAACAAGTTACGCATAAGAGGTCTACAGTGGATTTCGTGTATCTTGGAAAGATATTCGTAAACAAGGCTTGTTACGCATAAGCTTTACTCTTATGAGTAAACTTTTTGCATAACCTCTAGCTTATTCCTACGCATAAGCCTAAAGCCTTTGAACTTGTATTATGCGTAAGAAACTCTTACGCATAAGCTTGGTCTTACGCTTTAGCTTACTCTTACGCATAAGCTCCTTTCTTACGCATAAGGATCCTTGTTACACCAAAACCACTGTTCACTACATTTTGGCCTATTACGCATATGTTACTTGTTAAATGTTACTCATAAGTATCTAATATCTAATGTTACGCTTATGCTTACAAAAGTAAATATGTTGTGTATAAAGTGCAGATTTGGACTTTGAAATTTCAAAATTAACACGTTCACGTTACTTATCACATCAACTTCAAACAATTGGACAAATGTGACTTAGGACTTGTAACTAACATAAACATGTTACCATCAAACAAGGACTTAGATAATAAATCAGACTAAAACAAACACATCGTGTTTCCATATGTTTGTTTTTTTGTCTAATGTCTTTCAGATCACAAAATGGCTGCAAATCAAGCAAACATCAATGCCCCAGCTGAGCTCTCGATGGCAAACACATTCCCAGCTGGATACGACAAAACAATTGGCAAGAACAATCTCTGAGTCGTCTTCAACAACTTCATATGCTCTGAATCATCTTGCGGAATTGCTGTGGACATCCTTCTGCAACATCCATTCAAATTCATGCTCACAAAATCATCCTGATGATTAGTATGATTCAATGGATGAGGAAATACAATTTCGTAAGACATTAAAGCAGAAAAAGATGGAATACCATGCTTAAACCTTTCCGGTTAATCAACCCGATGGGGCAGGAGGGTCAAGCAGTAGTCCTCCACTTATGGAAGATCCATTGCAAACAACTCTTACCCTATCCGATCCGGTAAGGATCAGGGTATCACTGTCACTACAACTGTTGAAATGAAGCAACCACAACAACAACTAAAACAACCACAAAAAGAAAAGCATGGTGAAGATGTGGAAATATCTGACAAAGGAGATTACGATCATGATAAGGATGAAAGAGTCACTGATGATGATAATTTGGTGGCTGAAGTGGAAATGATGCGAAAAGAGGCTGAAGAAGCTGCTAGAGCTGAAGAAGAAAAGTTAAAGAAGGAATCATACAACTACATAGTTGACAATCCAACACACATACCTCAACAGTCTTCTGAACCACCTTTTGACACTTCCACCAAACCCAAATCATCATCTCAATCATCACCTCCATCAACAAAAGAAACAACTAAGACAACAACAAAATCTATTAAGAAGGAAACTCCATCCAATGATTCGACAAATGGTTAAGCAGGTTTTCACCACTACACAACAAGCTACACAACCAACACTATTTGATCAACCAAGGGATTCAGAAACCACAACACCAATGGAGAAAACCATTGATCACTTTACATACACTGGTGGTGAGGATCAACATACCTGAGCCCCAACCTGAATCTCAACCGAAATTCAAATCAAGTATATTACTGCACTCCTTGTTTTCATACGCTTCAAATCAAAGAGCGTGTTGAAGATCTCCACCTCGGGATCGAATATTACCAAAAACAACTCAATATAACCACACCACTTCTACACTTCAATGGAATCAATCAAGAACCTTAGTACAAAATCGTTCATAAACAAAATTTTGGGTTTGTCTACCGAAGTGAAAATGATCATACTTGCTTCATGGCTTTTGATGAAATTCACAAGTTCTGTGATGCCACCCTGAAGATGGTTCAAGATGGATTGGCATATTGATTGAAGGACATTGAGTTGGGTATTATTCAGAGAAAGAGAAGGAATTCAAAGGATCGCAAGGATGTTCGTTGATCACTAGTTTTGATGAAAGGTTGATTCATCGGGATCAGATGCGACGGTTGGAAGAGCTATGTGGGAGGATGACCAAACTTTCCAATTCTGACTTACCAATGTCCTCAGAAAGTAGCTGATCATCTGTAATCATTGGGTACTCTCTTAACATTCTTGATTGTGATTTTGTCTGTTTGACTTATTCATAATGGCTTGTGCACACATAACAGTATACAACCCGTACTTGTAATGAAAGGACCCTGTGGTACGCTTCAGTGCCACAATCCTTATAAAAGGAGTGAAAGCTTCTTACTTTTGAGTAAAACTTATCAAACCTTTCACTTTTAAAAGGTTTTGCTCAAAAGGACAAGTACTTCCCCTTATGATTTTTCAAAACCTCAAAAGTTTATATCACTTGTTGAGGGGGAGTATTTGATTAAAACCTTTTTTCACAAAATTGTTCTTCGTGGTCATCTTCCCGCAAAACTCAAAATGGACATATTCGATATCAAAATTTCGTCAAAAATAACATTTATATGCCATTTTTGAGGGGGAGAAAAATTATGTGATAAGAAATATGTTGTGAATTGCTATTGAAACTTCGTGCTAAGACTTAACCCATGAATTGACGAGATCTGAACAGTAATACATTGAAAAGATTTGTCCTCCAAGACTTATCTGAGTAAATTGTACCTATTCGAGAAGCTCCTGATAGACATGAACTTTGAATAATTTGACAACCTTTCGGGGTTGTCCACATCATCAAGGTCGTTATTAGAGCTAGTTGTCACCTAAAAGCTGACAATGTAACTCTTTAACTATTCAACGTAATCGTGTCTCGCAAGGAATTGTTTATCTTGAGTCGATCAATTCAAAAAGTGCGCGCTCTTCTCTCACCGTGCAGATTTCTGTCAAAATTACTTAAGCACGTGTGGAGGGGGAGTATTTCTGAAAAAGATCAAACTCTTACAGTGGTACAAAATGTTTTCAATCATAACCATTTTGAGACATTTTCATGAAAATTGGTTTTATGGCAACATAGGTTAGTCATGGAGTTATAAGGTGACTAAGGTTAGGAATAACCGTCCTATGATCCGCCAGAGCTGGAGGGATCTACCCAAGGACACCACTAATAGTTAGAATTTAGAAGTCCTTAGGTATGATTATAAAAAGGAGAAAATGAGAATTGGAGAATGAAGGAGTTGAAGAATTAAAAAGAAAAGTAAAGAAAAGGGTGAAAAGAAATAGCCCTCCAGATTATTCAACTTAGGGCAGACATCGGGTTCAATTCATATGCTACTGGTTGTCACTTGATGACACCGGTATTAAATATTAAAAGTCGTCATGAACCCAGTGACGCATGCACTAAACCTTCTTAGCCACTCATGTTTCTCCCAACAGAAGCTTGTTTCATTCTCACAGGGAACCCTACGTAAACTATCGACTTTCTCTTAGAGAATGCTGGTATTGAAGAAGGAGACCCTCTCCCTAGTCTCCGCTCAAGAAAACCAAAGCGCACTATTGAGTCTAGAGCCACGAGATTCATCAAAAGATCTCTTAGGTACACTTGTAATTTCATCACTTGTCGTTCAACAATAAGGACGCAAGTGATACATTATCGAGTCCTACACAGATCTTAGCAATCTGTCGAGAACATTTATGAGAGGTTCACACATGTGATCCTCTGTGATTGAATAGAAACTCCTTCCAGGGTCAACATCATACAGCCCTGACAGCAGGTCACTTCGGTAACTCCCCGTGGATTACGCTTAGTGTGTCTCAAACGGTCTACAGTCGTGAGGTGATGCTTCAGTGTACCTCAGCGACTCATCTGAACCGTAGGTGTACTTTGGTACATCGCGTTATCTCACTTGTGGGACTCCGGTTCAGGAACAGCCTTAGTGAGAATTAGAGTTGAGTTTTCACACTATGCTATTAACTCTCTCGAAGTTCAAACTTGTAAGAGCTGGATTATTTCTAACCCATGTTTTGTGTTTTCTTCTTATGGATGCTTGCGGGTGGAAAAGATCGTGTAGATTCTCCACATGCTCATACCAACAACATCACTAATGGAAGTTCTCTCAAAAGGCAACACAAAGTCAGAATGATTCTTCATCTAAGTTAAAGAATCTACAAAGTTTAAAGACTAAGAGAACTACATCAGTACTGAAATCCAACGTTTAAGAGCTTGTGAGCATGTTGGAGAAAGACGTTGAGACACTGGAGCAATGAAGCAGACCTGATGCAGACAATCACAACATACTATCACTTTCACCACAAAGAACACAGTACTAAGAACAAAGAAAATGAAGACGTCAAAGCATAATACTTCAAAGGAAACAATTTCTCTACACTGGGGAGATTGTTCGAATCAATGCACTTCTTCTCACAAGAAAGAAGAATGTCAGAAGACGTCAAAGTTACTATTACATCAGCACCTTCAACGTTTTTATCATCAATCACTAACACTTAGGGGGAGATTGTTGGAATCACTCCTAAACTAGAATTCAAGTGTTAGTAATTTTTTTTTGGAAAGGCAGTTTGGTGCAGCGGAGTATCTTGCGTGCCACCAAGGCACCAAGTCTCTCGACCCAAGTTCGAATCATCTCACGAAGAGAGTAGCAACCCCCAGCTTAACCATCCAGTTTCCCATTAAGGGGCTTCAAGGTATTGGACTGGGATTCGAACCCGGCTGCCTTTTCAGGGAAAATCCCCCACATGGGGAATATCAGGGATCGAACCCCTGACCTCCCACACATGGAGACTATAACCGGATGCATCAATCCAACTGAGCTGGACATCATTTGCCAAGTGTTAGTAATTAATATGTAATAGTTAGCTTAATTATGGCTTTTATGTTAGTAATCAAGGCTAGGCTCATGTAGAAAGCCCATAAGCCTAGGCCAAGCCCAATAAGCAAAGGATGGGAACTTGGAGTGTTGCCCTAGTTCCCTCCTATAAATAATCCTTGTAAACCCTCACTTGAGGGTTGGTTGTTCAATTCACACATTTTCACTTTACGCATAACTCTTCATATATCTTATACGTGTGTGTGTGTGTGTGTGTTTGTTCATCCGATCTCTTCTTTTCTATTTCTTCTATTGATGCTTGTGTTATGAATATAGGAACCTAACAGATCCTCTCATGTTATATTTTTGTTTTTAATAATCATGTATGCCTCCATCTACCAACCACAGGAAGGTTTTTTTATACCTCCACGGAGTGCTTGTCAAAGCAAATGGAGGTGGTGTTCCAAAAATTTATTAATTTAAATAAATGCATCCTAGACTCACCTGTACTCGTTTGAAGTTTCATATATATCTCCTCACGACTCTTGCTTGATGTTTTACGAGTTTATCCGTAAAGAACGCCGAAGAGCACCTATAATTGAACAGAAGGACGGCAATCACAATCAATATCACTATGACATCAACCTACATATTCAGAGGAAAATATATCTGTATGAGTCTCCTTTCTTATAACTAAACAAGTGACGTTAAGTGTCATATGAGGACTCACTTGTAGACACAGGTTGGGATTTATTATCAATCTGCAATATAATTGATTTCTCGCTAAGTTAACATCCCTCTGTAAGTCTATGCATATAGGTGCACGAGTTGCACCACCTTCACCAGTAGGCTGCGCAAATAAGTCCAAATGGGAAGCGAATGAATCAAAATTAAATACTTGATTATATACTAAAAGTTACAAAGACTACATATGTTCAAATGATGCAATATCGAATTGTATCAAAGAAGCCCTGGAGTGCAAAACAATGTTAAGTTATAGTGTAGGTGTAAATCATAAAGTGTTTACAAAAATACATGTACTACAAATTATTGAATAAACGGAATGGGAACTAAAAAAAAATCAATGTCTTACCAGCGTGGGATGTCCAATCAAGCTATTCAAAGATCTGATTTACATGCACCCTGAGCAAGTTGTGGTCCATAGTTAGAAACTTGATAATATTACTAGAAAATCTAGTTTGAATTTATAGTGTTAATCAAATTGCATGGTTTTCGGGATAACTAGATAAGATGCCACCATAACTTGATATAAAAAATAAATTCGCTACCAAAACAAAGATGAAGTTTCATATATATTTCCTCCAACTCTTAGATTAGTAAATAGTAGTAGCATGTATACCAATATTAAGAAATTATGATCATAACAAAAGGAATGAAATTGTGGTAGGAACAGTCGCATTTGCATCAAGCAGCAAGGAAAAGAGTAAAGAACACGGTAGCATAGGTAATACAAATAATCAAAGCTGGACACCATAAAAAAATCAATGTCTAAAAGTTTCATTTAAGTCCTATACAAGAGATAGCATATTCGAAAACACTTAACTTGTAAGCATAAGCTTACCGAAATACCTCATTGGTCTACAAACTATCTTAATTATATTCTAAGCGTACCTAAAACATCATCTTACAAATTCAAAACTATCAAAAGATTCCTCCTAAAATCAAACAAATACATTCAAGAAAGATCAACAACTCGACATAACAAATATCACTGCCTAATCGAACAAAAATATAAGAAAACCCATCACAAAATCAAAATTGCAAGATATAAACTCAATTACGAGGTAAAGATCACTCACTGGTTAGGGGTTCCCTACAAGTGACTGTGGTGACTGTGTTTGGTGAGATCTGACGGTGATGCTATAGGTGACGGATCTACCGGTTGAAGATCGCCGCTACGGTTCCAGTTGAAGATCGCCGGTTAAAATCGATGGAATCGATTTCACCGACGACAGTTAGGGTGAAGACGATGCCGGAATCAGGGTTTCGGTGGTGGTGGATTTGGATCGAGTGTTTGAGTTGTGTGTTCTACAATTGAATAGGATTTGAGATAGTTAGTGCTACCAAAAAAAATATATAAGCCTGCGAAAGTACAAATGTAAAATGACTAAAATGTCCTCGTGTATAAATACAGTTTCCCAAAATATATAAAGTTGCCAAAAAAACAATACCTTACAATACATGACAAATACTTTTAAAATACGTACTTGTGTCATAGCTTTGTCAGACACGTGGCACCCCATGGTTGGCTCCAAGAAAATCGCTGGGCAACTGGTCCATTTTCATAACGCAAAAAAGCGTGGTCCGGAAAGTGATAAGTCTCAGGGTGCGCGGTTTATTTGCATCATTTTCCATTATTATTATTATTATTATTATTATTATTATTGTTGTTGTTGTTGTTGTTGTTGTTTTTTTTGTTGTTGTTATTATTATTATTATTATTATTATTATTATTATTATTATTATTATTTATTTATTTATTTTTTTTATTATAAATCACACTTTTATTAAAAACTCATAGGATTACAAAAGATTAGTGGGGAGCCTCAAAACCAGTTGAGCCCCCACACCTCTAGCGATGGTAAAACCTATCCTATTATTATTATCACTTTTATTAAAAAAAAAAAAAGCTCATAGGATTTACAAAAAATTAGTGGGAAGCCGAAAAACCAACTAGGCCCCCACACCTCTAGCAATAGCAAAACCAATCCTATTAAAAATATGAACCGCAGCACGCGCTCCAATGTCTTGAGTCATAGAGAATCGTCGAATGCGCTTTAGTAAGGTTACTGCATCCTTCTCAAGTTCGCCAAAAGAAGAAAAAGAAAAGGGGAGAAACCCATATCCAATATCCGCACATTTAGCATCGTACTTGACATGTTTATGTTGTGCAGCATCAATGATCGCACGCCCTGGCATAAAATCAGTCATCCCAGATTGCGTCAAGGGCGACGATCCCGTAATATCAACACATACATCACCACTATCCCAAAGTAGAGTAATATATCAGCCGGTCGCAAGGATCTGTCCCCATCTCCATGAAGCCCAATATCCACCTCCTTATTATTATTATTATTATTATTATTATTATTATTATAAACATTACTTTATTAGAAAGGCAAAGGATTTACAAGAAGTTATTATTATTATTATTATTATTATTATTATTATTATTATTATTATTATTATTATTATTATTATATTAGAAAATTATAAGATTTAAAAAAAATAGTGGAAGCTAAGATACTATATGGGCCCCTAGTCCTCTAGCTATAGTAAAGCAAATCTTACTAAAAGTATGGGTAGCAGCACGCGCGTCATATGGGTAACAACACGCGCCCCAATGTCTTGAGTAAACGAGAACTTCTGGATCCGCTTCAACAAAGTCATCGCATCCTTCTCAAGTTCCTCAAAAGAAGAGAATGTGAAGGGAAGAAACCCATATCCAATATCCGCCCATTTAGCCTAATACTTGACGCGTTTACAATGAGCGGCCTCAATCACCACGCGACCAGGTACAAAATCAGCCATACTAGTTTGCATCCTTAGAAAATATATTTCTAATACAATCACAAAACACGTTTCTCATACATAATCTGAATGTTTACATTCAACGTTATCATCAAATCTGATCCCAATTTTATTTAACAACATCATCTTCTTCCCCAATTATTAAATCCAGCACACCTTCTTCAAAACCACAATAATCTTTAAATTTACAATTTTAAAATTCTTGATATCTGTAACCATTTTGTTTACGCTTTTTCAAGGGTATGAATATCATCATCTTTCACCACAAGCATTTTGATTGTTATCAGATACAAAAATAGCCAATAGTCAAACAAAAATCAATTGTAAAGGAACATACTAGCTTCTTCTTACAACTGATTATATAATAAAGCAGATAAAGGGAAAAATCAAAGAAGATTTTTCCTTTTTTTCTAAATGTCCTTAGCCAAGTTTCTTGAGGAACAGGAACTGCACGACTCAGCGAACACTCCCTGATGCAGCATTTAAGCACGCACTGAAAACAAAAAACGAATAACATTAAGAAATGTTAACATTACAAACAGAATAAAATTAAACCAACATACCCCATGTGGGAACGGACAAATCAGAAAAACAATCTTGTCCATCTTGATGTGACAGTAACCATCTTAAATAGTTGACAAAATCAAAAGCAGAATTAATACCATTTTGTACAACGATTTTATTTTCTTTTTTATAATATCTTCTTCTAATAACCATGTGTGTATTTTCCGATTTTCATAATAATGAATCGATTGATTTAAGTTTAGATAAGAGGTATTAAAATAAGAAGAATTTCTTGGTAGTTGAATAGCAATAAATGATTGATTCAAGTTGTTACTATTTAACTTGAAATTGGTGTCAATTTATAAATGCAAAATATAAATATGATTTGACCACTCAATATGAAACCATCATTAGCATTGGAAGTTACACTATAAATGTTAATATAATATTAATAATAATATGATTTGTTATGTTATTATTTATTCACAATGTTAAAATGATAGCTTGCTAAAAAATTCTAACTAAATGTTGTCACAAATATAATGTTATGTATAAAAATATTAAATCATATTACACCCTTTAGAATTACCAATCTAATTTCAACTTTTCTTCGAAAACTTAAATGCCTAGACATTTTTTTATATACTGATCTTCCTCCATACCTAAATGAATATTTTCATCAATCATAAATCAACTGGCAGATATAAAATGTTTGTGACAGTAAAATTACCTTGAGTTTCACCTTTTCTTTTAGTTTTTTTCTCTTCCTTGTATATAATCTATTCAAAAAAATGTATCGTGGATCATCATTTATAATTTTTAATAGCTCAAAATTTTTGAAAAGATATAACAATGGTTTTTAAGACATTCTATAAAAAGTACTGAAGGAATGGTTGGTTCTATCTCTACCTTCAGGTAAGCTCCCAAACCCAAATCCCCTGCTTCTAGGGCAAAAAATCACCAACACCCAAATCAAAATTATCCCACTTTCAATCCACTAAACTTAAATTCTTTCAAATCCCATTTTCAAAAAAACATGGAAGGAGGAGGAGCACATTCTGCAACGGGTGATATCCCAACTGTATCGACAACAGGGGATGATCTTACTATGACAAATGAATCGACAAGGGTTGGAAATGTGGTTCAACATAGCTTTGCGAATGTCATTACAACTGAAATCATGGAAACAAAGGTCAATTTTAGGAAAGTTGAAGCTGTTGGTGCTTTGAATGGCGAACTTGAGGCCAAGATACCAGAATCTTCGGTCATGGAAGTTAATGAAAGGCTAAGAAATTTGGTATATGGGTATTTTATTGGAAAGCGTATCGCGTTTCCGGTTGTGGAGAACTATGTATTTAACGCTTGGGGAAAGTTTGGCATACAGAAGTGATGATGAATGCGAAAGGATTTTACTTTTTCAAATTTTCCTCTAAGAAAAGGGTTGAAGATGTGTTGGAGAATGGCCCATGGATTATTCAAACAGTCCCCATCATATTGAACAAGTGGTCACGTTCGACGAGCTTAACAAAGGAAAATCAAACTAGAGTACCGGTATGGGTTAAAATGCATGACGTGCCATTGGCAGTGTTCACTGCTGATGGCTTAAGTATAATTGTTCGAATCAATGCACTTCTTCTCACAAGAAAGAAGAATGTCAGAAGACGTCAAAGTTACTATTACATCAGCACCTTCAACGTTTTTATCATCAATCACTAACACTTAGGGGGAGATTGTTGGAATCACTCCTAAACTAGAATTCAAGTGTTAGTAATTTTTTTTTGGAAAGGCAGTTTGGTGCAGCGGAGTATCTTGCGTGCCACCAAGGCACCAAGTCTCTCGACCCAAGTTCGAATCATCTCACGAAGAGAGTAGCAACCCCCAGCTTAACCATCCAGTTTCCCATTAAGGGGCTTCAAGGTATTGGACTGGGATTCGAACCCGGCTGCCTTTTCAGGGAAAATCCCCCACATGGGGAATATCAGGGATCGAACCCCTGACCTCCCACACATGGAGACTATAACCGGATGCATCAATCCAACTGAGCTGGACATCATTTGCCAAGTGTTAGTAATTAATATGTAATAGTTAGCTTAATTATGGCTTTTATGTTAGTAATCAAGGCTAGGCTCATGTAGAAAGCCCATAAGCCTAGGCCAAGCCCAATAAGCAAAGGATGGGAACTTGGAGTGTTGCCCTAGTTCCCTCCTATAAATAATCCTTGTAAACCCTCACTTGAGGGTTGGTTGTTCAATTCACACATTTTCACTTTACGCATAACTCTTCATATATCTTATACGTGTGTGTGTGTGTGTGTGTTTGTTCATCCGATCTCTTCTTTTCTATTTCTTCTATTGATGCTTGTGTTATGAATATAGGAACCTAACAGATCCTCTCATGTTATATTTTTGTTTTTAATAATCATGTATGCCTCCATCTACCAACCACAGGAAGGTTTTTTTATACCTCCACGGAGTGCTTGTCAAAGCAAATGGAGGTGGTGTTCCAAAAATTTATTAATTTAAATAAATGCATCCTAGACTCACCTGTACTCGTTTGAAGTTTCATATATATCTCCTCACGACTCTTGCTTGATGTTTTACAGAGTTTATCCTGTAAAGAACGCCGAAGAGCACCTATAATTGAACAGAAGGACGGCAATCACAATCAATATCACTATGACATCAACCTACATATTCAGAGGAAAATATATCTGTATGAGTCTCCTTTCTTATAACTAAACAAGTGACGTTAAGTGTCATATGAGGACTCACTTGTAGACACAGGTTGGGATTTATTATCAATCTGCAATATAATTGATTTGCTGCTTAAGTTAACATCCCTCTGTAAGTCTATGCATATAGGTGCACGAGTTGCACCACCTTCACCAGTAGGCTGCGCAAATAAGTCCAAATGGGAAGCGAATGAATCAGAATTAAATACTTGATTATATACTAAAAGTTACAGTACTACATATGTTCAAATGATGCAATATCGAATTGTATCAAAGAAGCCACTGGCGAGTGCAAAACAATGTTAAGTTATAGTGTAGGTGTAAATCATAAAGTGTTTACAAAAATACATGTACTACAAATTATTGAATAAACGGAATGGGAACTAAAAAAAAATCAATGTCTTACCAGGGCAGGATGTCCAATCAAGCTATTCAGCACTGCTGATTTACATGCACCCTGAGCAAGTTGTGGTCCATAGTTAGAAACTTGATAATATTACTAGAAAATCTAGTTTGAATTTATAGTGTTAATCAAATTGCATGGTTTTCGGGATAACTAGATAAGATGCCACCATAACTTGATATAAAAAATAAATTCTGCTACCGAAAACAGCATGAAGTTTCATATATATTTCCTCCAACTCTTAGATTAGTAAATAGTAGTAGCATGTATACCAATATTAAGAAATTATGATCATAACAAAAGGAATGAAATTGTGGTAGGAACAGTCGCATTTGCATCAAGCAGCAAGGAAAAGAGTAAAGAACACGGTAGCATAGGTAATACAAATAATCAAAGCTGGACACCATAAAAAAATCAATGTCTAAAAGTTTCATTTAAGTCCTATACAAGAGATAGCATATTCGAAAACACTTAACTTGTAAGCATAAGCTTACCGAAATACCTCATTGGTCTACAAACTATCTTAATTATATTCTAAGCGTACCTAAAACATCATCTTACAAATTCAAAACTATCAAAAGATTCCTCCTAAAATCAAACAAATACATTCAGTAAAGATCAACAACTCGACATAACAAATATCACTGCCTAATCGAACAAAAATATAAGAAAACCCATCACAAAATCAAAATTGCAAGATATAAACTCAATTACGAGGTAAAGATCACTCACTGGTTAGGGGTTCCCTACAAGTGACTGTGGTGACTGTGTTTGGTGAGATCTGACGGTGATGCTATAGGTGACGGATCTACCGGTTGAAGATCGCCGCTACGGTTCCAGTTGAAGATCGCCGGTTAAAATCGATGGAATCGATTTCACCGACGACAGTTAGGGTGAAGACGATGCCGGAATCAGGGTTTCGGTGGTGGTGGATTTGGATCGAGTGTTTGAGTTGTGTGTTCTACAATTGAATAGGATTTGAGATAGTTAGTGCTACCAAAAAAAATATATAAGCCTGCGAAAGTACAAATGTAAAATGACTAAAATGTCCTCGTGTATAAATACAGTTTCCCAAAATATATAAAGTTGCCAAAAAAACAATACCTTACAATACATGACAAATACTTTTAAAATACGTACTTGTGTCATAGCTTTGTCAGACACGTGGCACCCCATGGTTGGCTCCAAGAAAATCGCTGGGCAACTGGTCCATTTTCATAACGCAAAAAAGCGTGGTCCGGAAAGTGATAAGTCTCAGGGTGCGCGGTTTATTTGCATCATTTTCCATTATTATTATTATTATTATTATTATTATTGTTGTTGTTGTTGTTGTTGTTGTTTTTTTTGTTGTTGTTATTATTGTTATTATTATTATTATTATTATTATTATTATTATTATTATTTATTATTTTTTTTTTATTATAAATCACACTTTTATTAAAAACTCATAGGATTACAAAAGATTAGTGGGGAGCCTCAAAACCAGTTGAGCCCCCACACCTCTAGCGATGGTAAAACCTATCCTATTATTATTATCACTTTTATTAAAAAAAAAAAAAGCTCATAGGATTTACAAAAAATTAGTGGGAAGCCGAAAAACCAACTAGGCCCCCACACCTCTAGCAATAGCAAAACCAATCCTATTAAAAATATGAACCGCAGCACGCGCTCCAATGTCTTGAGTCATAGAGAATCGTCGAATGCGCTTTAGTAAGGTTACTACATCCTTCTCAAGTTCAAGAAGAAAAAGAAAAGGGAGAAACCCATATCCAATATCCGACATTTAGCATCATTACTTGACATGTTTATGTTGTGCAGCATCAATGATCGCACGCCCTGGCATAAAATCAGTCATCCCAGATTGCGTCAAGGGCGACGATCCCGTAAGATCAACACATACATCACGCCCACTATCCCAAGAGTAGAGTAATATATCAGCCGGTCGCAAGGATCTGTCCCCATCTCCATGAAGCCCAATATCCACCTCCTTATTATTATTATTATTATTATTATTATTATTATTATTATAAACATTACTTTATTAGAAAGGCAAAGGATTTACAAGAAGTTATTATTATTATTATTATTATTATTATTATTATTATTATATTAGAAAATTATAAGATTTAAAAAAAATAGTGGAAGCTAAGATACTATATGGGCCCCTAGTCCTCTAGCTATAGTAAAGCAAATCTTACTAAAAGTATGGGTAGCGACGCGTCATATGGGTAACAACACGCGCCCCAATGTCTTGAGTAAACGAGAACTTCTGGATCCGCTTCAACAAAGTCATCGCATCCTTCTCAAGTTCCTCAAAAGAAGAGAATGTGAAGGGAAGAAACCCATATCCAATATCCGCCCATTTAGCCTAATACTTGACGCGTTTACAATGAGCGGCCTCAATCACCACGCGACCAGGTACAAAATCAGCCATACTAGTTTGCATCCTTAGAAAATATATTTCTAATACAATCACAAAACACGTTTCTCATACATAATCTGAATGTTTACATTCAACGTTATCATCAAATCTGATCCCAATTTTATTTAACAACATCATCTTCTTCCCCAATTATTAAATCCAGCACACCTTCTTCAAAACCACAATAATCTTTAAATTTACAATTTTAAAATTCTTGATATCTGTAACCATTTTGTTTACGCTTTTTCAAGGGTATGAATATCATCATCTTTCACCACAAGCATTTTGATTGTTATCAGATACAAAAATAGCCAATAGTCAAACAAAAATCAATTGTAAAGGAACATACTAGCTTCTTCTTACAACTGATTATATAATAAAGCAGATAAAGGGAAAAATCAAAGAAGATTTTTCCTTTTTTTCTAAATGTCCTTAGCCAAGTTTCTTGAGGAACAGAACTACGACTCGAACACTCCCGATGCAAGATTTAAGCACGCATGAAAACAAAAACGAATAACATTAAGAAATGTTAACATTACAAACAGAATAAAATTAAACCAACATACCCCATGTGGGAACGGACAAATCAGAAAAACAATCTTGTCCATCTTGATGTGACAGTAACCATCTTAAATAGTTGACAAAATCAAAAGCAGAATTAATACCATTTTGTACAACGATTTTATTTTCTTTTTTATAATATCTTCTTCTAATAACCATGTGTGTATTTTCCGATTTTCATAATAATGAATCGATTGATTTAAGTTTAGATAAGAGGTATTAAAATAAGAAGAATTTCTTGGTAGTTGAATAGCAATAAATGATTGATTCAAGTTGTTACTATTTAACTTGAAATTGGTGTCAATTTATAAATGCAAAATATAAATATGATTTGACCACTCAATATGAAACCATCATTAGCATTGGAAGTTACACTATAAATGTTAATATAATATTAATAATAATATGATTTGTTATGTTATTATTTATTCACAATGTTAAAATGATAGCTTGCTAAAAAATTCTAACTAAATGTTGTCACAAATATAATGTTATGTATAAAAATATTAAATCATATTACACCCTTTAGAATTACCAATCTAATTTCAACTTTTCTTCGAAAACTTAAATGCCTAGACATTTTTTTATATACTGATCTTCCTCCATACCTAAATGAATATTTTCATCAATCATAAATCAACTGGCAGATATAAAATGTTTGTGACAGTAAAATTACCTTGAGTTTCACCTTTTCTTTTAGTTTTTTTCTCTTCCTTGTATATAATCTATTCAAAAAAATGTATCGTGGATCATCATTTATAATTTTTAATAGCTCAAAATTTTTGAAAAGATATAACAATGGTTTTTAAGACATTCTATAAAAAGTACTGAAGGAATGGTTGGTTCTATCTCTACCTTCAGGTAAGCTCCCAAACCCAAATCCCCTGCTTCTAGGGCAAAAAATCACCAACACCCAAATCAAAATTATCCCACTTTCAATCCACTAAACTTAAATTCTTTCAAATCCCATTTTCAAAAAAACATGGAAGGAGGAGGAGCACATTCTGCAACGGGTGATATCCCAACTGTATCGACAACAGGGGATGATCTTACTATGACAAATGAATCGACAAGGGTTGGAAATGTGGTTCAACATAGCTTTGCGAATGTCATTACAACTGAAATCATGGAAACAAAGGTCAATTTTAGGAAAGTTGAAGCTGTTGGTGCTTTGAATGGCGAATTTGAGGCCAAGATACCAGAATCTTCGGTCATGGAAGTTAATGAAAGGCTAAGAAATTTGGTATATGGGTATTTTATTGGAAAGCGTATCGCGTTTCCGGTTGTGGAGAACTATGTATTTAACGCTTGGGGAAAGTTTGGCATACAGAAGTGATGATGAATGCGAAAGGATTTTACTTTTTCAAATTTTCCTCTAAGAAAAGGGTTGAAGATGTGTTGGAGAATGGCCCATGGATTATTCGAACAGTCCCCATCATATTGAACAAGTGGTCTCGTTCGACGAGCTTAACAAAGGAAAATCAAACTAGAGTACCGGTATGGGTTAAAATGCATGACGTGCCATTGGCAGTGTTCACTGCTGATGGCTTAAGTATAATTGCATAAAAAATAGCTAATCCACTTATGCTTGACTCGTATTGAAGTACCATGTGTAAAGAATCTTGGGGTAGAAGCTCGTATGCTCGAGCCATGATCGAAATAGATGCTACAAGTCAACTCAAAGAATTTGTAACAGTGGCTGTTCCAGACCTTGAAGGAGGCGGGTATACTTGTGAGAAAATAAATGTTGAATACGAATGGAAACCACCTTATTGTATTACTTGCAAGACATTTTTTCATGCATTAGAAGCTTGTCCTTTGATTGTGAAAGAGATTCCTAAGAAAAATGTGGAGGTTCAAGACGATGGGTACCAAGTGGTCAAGAGTCAAAACAAAGGAAAGAAGCCAAATGATAGGTATTTCGCGGTGAAACAAAAGCCTAATCTTGCATTTAGGCAAGTACCATACAATCAGGGAACTTGGAAACGTAAGAATGATGCAAAAACTTCCACATCTAATCCATTCTCAGTGTTGGTAAATGAAGGTCCTAGTGGTGTGCATGATGAAAATAATGCTAGAACAGTAGGTAGTATACAACAATCTAAAGTGGGTGAACAAGATAAATCAGATGATGATGAAATAGAAAATGTCTATGATGAGACAAATGTTACTGAGGTGGTTGATAACCCGTCACCAAAAGCATCGGGGGCAAGCACTCCCATTGAGAAATTTCCCAATGTATAGTATCGCTGCATGGAACATCAGGGGATTGAACCGCACCCCTAAACAAATGGAGGTTCATCAAGTTATTAGTGATAATAACCTTAATGTGTGTGCTATTCTTAAGTCTCATGTAGATATTGGAAAACTAGAGAAAGTAAGTTCTAAAGTATGTGCTAAATGGAAGTGGCTATCGAATGGTAGTGTTTGTTTGAAAGGTACTCGAGTTATACTGGGATGGAATGATGACTATGTTGATGTCATGACCTTGTCATGTACCAGCCAAGTTGTTCTTGCCCAAATAATGCTAAAAGCTAATCAAAAGGTGCTCTACTGTACGTTCGTGTATGCTGCTAATTCGTATGTTACTCGTAGAGATCTTTGGCAAAACTTAAGTGAGCACAAGCAATTTGTGCATGATAGTCCATGGATCATTATGGGTGATTTCAACTCAGCCCTTTTCATGGAAGATACGTATTATGGATCATCTGAAGTCAACATATCCGTGAGAAAGTTTAATGATTATGTTAATAACATCGAGGCAAAAGATGTTAACAGTACCGGTCTGCATTTTACTTGGAATCAAAAACCAAATGCGAAAGTTGGAATTTTAAAGAAGATTGACCGTGTAATGTGCAACACGAGCTTCACAACAGAGTATCTAGGGTCTTATGCTATCTTTCAACCATATCGTATATCCGATCGTTCCCATGCAGTATTGAAAATCAGGAAGGTGACCAAAGACAAACCTAAACCGTTTAAATTCTGCAACCTTCTTGTTTAAAAACCTGATTTTATGAACTTGGTGGTGGAAAATTGGTGTTTGAATGTTCAAGGTCATAATATGTTTAATCTTGTCAAATTCGTCTTCAAGTTCGTGAGATGGATCCACGTGGTGAGATGGATCCACGCATATAAGCTTAAACATATGAACTTTTGGGACATTAAGCTTGCTTCGAATGTAAGCTGGGGGTGGCATAAAATATTGCAAATTCGTCTTCAAGTTCGTCCTCACATTATGTATAAAATCGGTAATGGTAATGATGCATCTGTTTGGTTTGATAAGTGGGAGGATCGATGCCCTCTTATGAACTACTTGACGCCAAGACATGTATATAGAGCAGGTTACAATATGCAAGAAAAAGTGGCAGACCTAATTTCGCAAGGAGAATGGACCTTTCCTGTTGCATGGTACAATTTGTACCCAGTTCTTAATCATATTAGCGTGCCCATTTTGTGTGAACAGGTTGACAAGTTACAATGGTGAAAGCATGATGGGAGTTTGGTGGAGTTTTCTGTTTGAGAGGCTTGGGAAGCTATCCGTGATCGTGGTAGTCTCGTCCCATGGTCTAACTTGGTTTGGTTTCGACATAGCATCCCTCGACATTCGTTCCGCCTATGGCTTGTTATGCGGAGGCGTTTAAAGACTCAAGATAGGATGAGGCAATGGGATGTTGGCATCAATGTAGACTTAAACCTGCTTTGGTGCCCTCTTTTTAAAGCACAACCAGATTCTCACGAGCATTTGTTCTTTGAATGTAGCTATTCAGAGAAGGTTTGGAAGCAAGTATTGAGTGCAGCTGAAATGCCAAATGTGTCGCCTATTTTGGATGATATCATGGTTTGGATTATTCCTATATCTGATTGTTGGAATCACTCCTAAACAGTATTTCAAGTATTTATATTTCATATGTAATAGGTAGCTTTATTATGGCCTTTATGTTTGTTTAAGGTCAAGCTTATGTAGAAGGCCCATAAGCTTAGGCCCAAGCCCACATAAGAAAGGATGGGAACTAGGAGTGTTGCCCTAGCTTCCCTCTTATAAATAATCTTGTAAACCCTCATTTGAGGGTTGGTTGTTCAAGTTATTCTCTTCACATACACTCTTTCTTAAACCGTATTATTGTTAACGTGTGTTTGTGTGTGTAGCTTGTTCATCCGCCTTCATCTCTTTCTCTATAACTTGTGTTTGTAAAACTAGTGACCTAACAGTGGTATCAATCGCCAAATAGTTGGGTGTACTCGTTTGTTTTTGAAGTTTTTGATTTTGGGTCTTACGCGTAAGGTTAACGCATTCTTTAGCTCTTTTAAAAACTTGTTTTTTGCACTTTTTAATCCAAGATTCTTGTACTTTCAACGTTTTAAGGTGTTAAAATACTTGTTTTTGGCAAAAAGTTTCAAACTTTATGCGTGGATCATTGTTTTGAACTAGTTTCTATTCGTGTGTGTATTTCTACGCATAACTGTTTTGAGTGCTTTGGATCATAAAGTTTCACACTTTTGTGTTATTTTGGTGTTATTGAAGCTATTTCATCACACAAAAACTGGTTTAGAAACAACTTTGGGCAAAATCAAAATTACGAGTAATCCTACGCGTATCAAAACCCTAAAATTACGCGTAAGATTTTTCCTTGGTTTGATCTTCATTTTCCGGTTTATTCCGTGTTTTCTTACTTGGATAAGTCTGAAAATACGTCGACTTTGGATATCTTTTGCCCTGTGAAGTGTAAAAGATCATTTGGGCAAAACCCTAAAATTACGCATAAGCATAAGCTTACGCGTAGAAATTCTACGCATAAGATTCACTTTACGCGTAAACTTAGGTCTACGCATAAGGTAATCCTACGCCTAACTTTCTACGCCTAACTTTTGTCTACGCATAACTTTAGTGCTTTTATCCTACTTAAGCGTAAGCTAAATCCTACGCGTAACTCCTTATTGTTACGCGTAACTTTTGGTGTTTTTACGCATAAGTGCTACTTGGTTCTTGTCTTTTTTACGCCTAAGGACACTTCATCAACAAAGGTTCATTCGACTACAAAGATCCATTTTTACCACACAAGTTCTTCACCATGTCTCAACCACCATACTCTAACTATTTCCCTCACACTTATAATCATCAACAACAACAACAATTAACTCCACAACATCAACAATGGAATCAACAACAAGCTATTTATCAACAACAATTTAATCAGCAACATACTCCACAACTTGGTGCAATTCCACAACCACAAATGGTTCAACCACCACCAAGTCTTCAAGCTCTACCCTACACAAACGATTTCAATCAACATCCATCAAGGAACACTATGAAGGAACCCACTTGGTTTGCATAGATGTGTGAAGCTTTAGCGACCAACAATCAATTCATGAAGCTGGATCACTTGATAGACCTCCAATGCTCACTCCAGGAAACTACGATCAATGGGTGATAAGGTTCTTTAGGTTTTGTGATCTAAAGAAGCCACATGGAAAGTTCTTAAAGAAGGTTATCTTGGAAGTTCCATTTGAGATGCCTCTTGTCATTGTACCGGAGATCCAAATGCCATTCCACCAAGAGATGAACAAACCAACATTGCTCTTTGCAGATTTAAATCCCAGAACTTCTACACTATGAAGCTGATGAACTTGCAATGGAATACATCCTCTTAGGATTACCAAACCCAATTCTTCGTAGTGTTGATGCTCAAAAGACTGCACAAAAAATGTGGGATCATATTTGTCTTCTTATGGAAGGATCGTACTCAATCGGAGGATTTGGAATCCAAAATTTACTTGGCTTATGAACACTTCATGATTGAACCCGGAGAGACACTAGAGTCCTATCATCATCGATTTTCAGACATCATCAATGATTTGGATAAACACAACATCATCATGCCAAGAATCGCAGTGAATACTAAGTTCTGAGTAGTCTTGGTCCTGAATGGGAGAAGTATGTCATTTTTCTCCGTCAATCGAAGAATATGCATCATTCTACTTATGGATTGTTGTACGATTACTTGAAGCCTCATGAAAAGGAAGTTGATCGGGAAAGAATTCTCCGTGCTCAAATTGCAAAACAGTCACAACCGGATAATCAACAACTTGCCTTGTATGCTCAATAGAACTATCCTCTCAACCGGCAACTCAACCAACTGCTTCAAACACACCTTCATAGCAACAACCTCAACAAAATCAATTGGTTCCATACAGCAACAATGCTCAAGCATATGTCGCTGAAGCGGCGAGGACATCGATCCATTCGAAGCATTACAACAAGGATTTGTGATGATTGCTAATGCTTTTGGCCGTTACACCAACAAATCCAACAATCGTATTAGTTCCTCATCTAACACACGGACTCAAGCTGTTGTGAACAATGGACGTGTTGAAGTTCAGAATCGTGATTATGGTCGTCCGATGGGCGGTGGTCAAGGGTTTAATGCTGTGGGTTGGAATAACAATCGAGCTCAAGTGGTGGAAGCAGGAAATGCTCAAAATGGGTTAAATGGTCTTAGATGCTACAAGCGCAATGAGAAGGGACACTGGCTAATGTATGCCCAAAGCCAAGGACTCGAGGCAGTGCTTATTTCAAAGAGGCTTTACTTTTGGCTCTTAAGGATGAAGGCGGTGGATCTCTCACGGACAAAGAACGAGCTTTATGGCAAATGGACTTCGGATGATGATATGGAGGACTTGCGCCAATGCAGTTATGTTGATGGCTAATATGCAAGAGTTACACATGAGTGAACAGGCCCGGTGTATGACAGCGATGGCTTATCTCAGTACCGAACAAACCATCATCATATCGAACTAATATCTCCATCAATATCTGAATCCGCACGGCTCGGAATGTTCAAAATGAGTCATCTACATCTCATTCGACGATTTTCAAATAAACCCGTAGTTACATTTGGCGATCCAAGAGACCTTATGGTTTCCTTGATAATCAAATTGACTTCGTGGTTATACTTGAGGATCTAAATAATGATCATGTTGTGACTCACGTTGAACAAGATTAACCTTTGCCCCATCCGAGATCTTGTTCATTACTTCAAGACCAACAATCCCAAATTGCATGTGTTGCATTAAATCGGACTTAAAAGTAAAATGCACTGTTAACCAAGGATTTTGAATGTTTACAAAAGCAACTCAACTTTTTCAAAACTCAAGAAAACGTGAAAAGGTTTTGAAGCCGCTTTGCAAAATCTCATCAAAACGAAAAATATTTAGAGAGACAGATGCGTGATCTAGCCGCCTCGAAGAATGCTTTGTTGTCCGAATTAGAACAACTGAAACATGAACATAAAAAGCAAATTAACGCTCTCACCTTGGAAAATCAAAAAGCTAAGGTTGAGTTGTTAAATTGTCAAAAACAGTTCTCAGCATACAAAAAGCATTCAACAAATCGGGTAGATGACATCTTGAAGAAATCATCGGCTTGAAAACAAACTTAAAAAGTTTAAAAGCTTTGTTTACAAACATGGTGAATCGGTGCCTATTGAAAAGTTTACCTTAAAACCCAATCCAAAAGGATATGGAAAAATCTAGTGATTACAAACCAAAGCTTTCACTAAAACATTCAAACCAACTCGAAGTTTCCAAAGTCAAGAATACAAAATTGATAATACTGTCATGAGTGTTGTTGAATATCATCATCAAGAGGAATTAGATGCGAGAGGCGAGAGTCGATCAAAATTAAAAACCGTTGTTTACAACAAACCTTTTAACTATAAAAACGCGGTCACTTTCGTCACACCAACGGATTCTTCAAACACACCAAGGGTTATCATCAAAACACCTGAGTCTTCTATTGTTAATCCCAAAACCGACTTTGCACAAACTTATGGTCCTTTACCTTCCATTAGTGAAGTAAACTCACAAACTGAAAATCGAAAAATTCTTCGATATTTTGACATTTTCATGGCTGACCTCAAAATTTTACAACATGAGATAGAATATCGATCCGAAATCAAAGTTGAACATTTTCAATCGCCTCTGGCGCGAGAACAAAGAGACATTTTTTAGAAAAATCTTTTACCTAATGTTAAAAACTTGAAAAGTTGTGCAATTGCATGGGAAAAGGATTTTCATAAAGAACTTGGGGTCATGAAAACGCGTTTTGAGAAAAGCGAAACATCTATTTCTAATACTAAGCGTAAAAGAAACTCTTGAGAAAAGATGTTGATCGACTCTTGGAAGATGTTATCTGTGCCGATATCCATAATGTTGTGTTATTCAATTCTTTGCCATATGCATTTGATCATATCTCTGCGATATTGTTGAAACTTATGTTAAGAACACCGATAATGTGCTTGGATCGAGTCTTTAAAAGCTGAAAATAAACGATTACTCAACGAACTTTACAATGCAAAACGTCGTCTTCATTGGTGTGAAAAAGATATTCACAACCATCAACTTAGCTTTCAAAAGAAAATCGCCAGTTGAGTGCAAAATCTTCTGATCCTAAAATTGAGCAACTGGATGATCAAAACGTGTCTTTGAAAAGTCAAATCTCAAAATATGAACAAGAACTTTTAAAAGTTAAACAAGAATATGGTGTCATATTTGATTTACTCAAAAAGACTCGACTTGAAGCATCAAATGAACTTGATCAATATCTTGCTCACACTAGAGAAGTCATGAATTTTGCCTTTGGTAATATTCGTTCGAAAATCAAAATCGATTCACACCATCTCTAAGTTACGGAAATGTTAGGAAAGTATGAACAACTTCCGCCATCTGTGATTAAGAGATTATCACCGGTAACACTTAGTAATCGAGAACCTAGAATTCCCCTTGCCAAATCACAAGTTGCTAATGTGTTTCTCTCAAAGCAGGAATAGTTGCATCTTTTCCAAAGCGTCCGCACTTCACACCTAAAAGCACTCAATCGAAGAATATGAAGTTGCGACCTAAGAAAATATCAATAAGGAATGCTAAAGTAGAAGAACACCCTAGGACTCTGAATAAAACTCATGTTGCTTCCACTATAGATGTTGCGTCTGGCAAATGTAATACAAATAGTGATGTAACGAATGCTAAACCTTTAAGTACTTTTGATATTCATCGATGCACCTTGTGTTATTTGTCTAAGAGTATGAATTCGATTGTCATGATAAATGTGTTGCTAAAACTATAATCTCGATTTGAAATCCTAAGAATTGGAATACCTCTAGGCCCACTAATCATTCTAAGTCTGTGCTTGGTAGACCGCCTTCTTTAGATTCTAAGGCAACCATTGCTATCACAGTAGCTCCCGCTTCACCTCCTAAGAATGTAGTACCACCTAGTGCTTTCACTAAGACTAAAGCAAAGAGTAGTTATAGATGGTAGAAATGGATATATAACACACTAGGATTTAAATGGATGCCTAAAATTATCAATGTGTGTATGTCTAACATACCTGCTTCGGAACCCTCTAACATTTCGGGTTCCACATCTACTTCTATTCCATCTGTAGATGCATTGTGTAATGCAGTGATCTGAGATCATTCTCTGATTGTTGATAGCGGATGTTCCCGACACATGACGTGCAACCTTAAATGTTATCAAACTTTATTGCAAAGTTCATTGGCATGTCGATTTGGGAATGATCACTTTCGCAGCCTATCATGGGCTACTGGAGATTATGTCAATGGGAACATCGAAATCAGCGGGGTTTACTATGTGGAAGGCCTTCGGTCACAATCTGCTTTCGGTATGTCAATTTTGTGATGGAGATTTGGAGGTTGCTTTCGGGGAGAAAACTTGTTTCATTCGTGATCTACAAGGAAATGACCTTATGTCCGGCTCGCGTAATTCTAGTCTCTACACTATCTCTATGCAAGACATGGTTGCTTCCTCTCCCATTTGCTTACTTTCAAAGACAACATCTACAAAATCCGGCTATGGCACCGTCGTCTCTCACATCTAAACTTTCAAACCATCACCAACCTTGCTCGACACAAACTAGTTGAAGGACTCCCACGATTCTGGTATTCAAAAGATCACCTTTGCTCAGCTGTGAACAAGGGAAAAGCACTCGTGCTCATTTTCCTTCAAAGGTGGAACACAGCTCTCACCATGTACTACATCTTCTTCACATGGATTTGTGTGGCCCGATGCGCGTGCAAACGATCAATGACAAATGCTACATCTTAGTAATTGTTGATGACTACTCACGATGGACTTGGGTCTACTTTCTTCGTAGCAAAGACCAAGCTCCACAAATGATCATCACCTTTCTCACAAAGATACAGGTTCAGCTCCGCAACACCGTCAGGATAATTCGGACAGACAAAGGAACTGAATTTGTTAACCAAACCCTTCGTGAATTTTATGAGAAAGTGGGAATTCAGCATCAAACATCTATTGCACGCATACACCAACAAAAGCGGAGTTGTTGAAAGATCGAAACCGACGCGTTAGTGGAAGCCGCAAGAACAATGTTAATCAATGCTAAACTTCCAGATTACTTATGGGCGTAAGTCGTATCTACTTCATGCTATACTCAAAACCGTTCTATGATCACAAACAACAAAACACCTTTTGAGCTTGTCCACAACTATAAACCGAACCTCAAACACTTTCATGTATTTGGATCCCTTTGCTATTCGAATAATGATCGTGATGACTTTGGAAAGCTCAAAGCCAAAGCTGACATTGGAGTCTTTATTGGATCTTGTGATAATTCTAAAGGTTTCGAATCGGAATCGTCGAACTAAGGAGGTAATGGAAACGATTCATGCTCATTTCGATAAACTCACGGAGATGGCTTCGAGTATAACTGACTTAGAACCGGTCACAACCGTTTAAACTTCCCTCAACCCCATCATCGGTGAAAGCCCTCACCTAACTTCGTCAACAAATGGAAAGGTTATTTGCTCCTCGTTCGTGGCGATATTGATGAAGCGTGCTCGGTGTATCCATTTGTTTCATTGCGCACAACGATAATATTCCTATACCGATACACTGCTACAACAACTCGTTGAAGATGCACCTACACCGGTTGACTCCAACACACAGTTGAACACACGCTTCCAACAATGATGAACCGGTGATGATATTCTCAATGAATACCCCACCTGCAGATTTTGATCCAAATGCGTTCTTCAATCCGTTTGCTAATGAGACCGCTGCACGGATGTCGCGGAATCTTCAACAAACCATTTGAACCCTCGAATCGCACAATGTATACCAACATCAACCCTCTACACATAGATGGACAAAAGACCATCCTCTGGCTAACATTATTGGCAACCCTAATCAACCCGGTCGTGGCGACAACGCGTCTTCACACGAGGCGGTGAACATTGCATTTATGCACTCACCGTCTGCCAATCTGAACCTAAAAACATTAAAGACGCAATGACAAAAGACAAGTGGATTGAATCCATGCAAGAAGAACTCAACCAATTTAAACGTCTTGAAGTATGGGGCGGTTGAAAGACCAACAGGGTCTACGTCATTGGTTT
Organism: Chrysanthemum makinoi; assembly: GCA_910596185.1. NCBI lineage: Eukaryota > Viridiplantae > Streptophyta > Magnoliopsida > Asterales > Asteraceae > Chrysanthemum > Chrysanthemum makinoi. The sequence goes on from OU343220.1 coordinate 58,643,274, forward strand.
AAAATGGATTTGGAAAACAAATTGGATCTTTGAAGGGAACGCCATCCGAAACAAGTCACGTCTAGTTGCTAAGGGTTATCGTCGGGAAGAGGGAATAGACTTTGAAGAATCTTTTGCTCCGGTTGCTCGTCTTGAGGTTGTTCGGATATTTCTCGCGTTATTGCTCATATGAATATGACGGTCTATCGATGGATGTCAAAACGCGCGTTTCTCAATGGACAACTTAAAGAAACGGTCTATGTCACCAACCGGATGGATTCGTTGATCCCGGTTCGAACCATGTTTACAAACTGAACAAAGCTCTTTATGGTCTCAAACAAGCCCTCGGGCATGGTACGATAAGCTATCATCTTTCCTCATTGCCAATAATTTCACCAAAGGCTCGGTTGACCCAACTCCTTTTATACAATATCACGGGGCACACATCTTAATTGTTCAAATTTACGTGGATGACATCATTTTTGGGTCTACACATAAAAGTTTTCAATCGCTTTTGCAAAACTAATGAAGAAAAATTTTGAAATGTCCATGATGGGTGAACTTACGTTCTTTCTAGGACTACAAGTTCATCAATCACCCGTGGTATTTTCTTGAGTCAGTCCAAATATGCCCTTGAATTGTTAAACAAATTTGGAATGACAAACTGTGACACTTATGCCACACCAATGGCTCATACCAAGAAATTAGATGCTGATTTACATGGGAAATTGGTTGACCCTACCAAATACCGAAGTATCATTGGGTCTCTCATGTATCTAACAACTAGCGGACTGATATTGTCTTTGCCGTTTATCTATGCTCCCGTTATCGATCGCGACCAAGCTGAAACCCACCTCTCGAGGCTAAAATAATCCTCCGATACATCAAGGGAACCATTAACTTGGGGATCACGGTATCCGAAGGATTCGGTTTTGAACTAATCGCTTTTTGGCCGATCACGTAGGATGCCTAGACTCAAGGAAAAGTACTTCGGGAGCACTACAATTTCTGGTGATAAACGGTGTCTTGGCAATCAAAGAAGCGAGGATTGTACATCGCTGTCATCAACCGAAGCAGAATATGTAGCCATGTCGGCGTGTTGTGCTCAAGTCATCCGGATGAGAACACAACTCAAAGACTATGGTTACGTATTTGACAGAATCCCGATGTATCGCGACAATCGGAGTGCCATTGCCATCTCGTGCAACTTCGCCACTCGAAATCAAAGCACATCGATCTCGCTATCATTTCATCAAGGACCACGTGGAGCAGGTACCGTTGAACTATACTTTGTGGTCTTGAATACCAATTGGCGGATCGCTCACCAAAGCCTTGCCTCCCGCTAGGTTTAATGAGTTGGTCCACCGAATTGGTATGAGGTGTTTGACTCAAGAGGAATTGGATGACCTGCTAAAACAGTCTTAAAACACATCAAACACCAAAACATCTTTTGTAAATATTTTTTCAAAAACAAAATACAAAAATATAAAATCCGATAAAACAACAAAAATATTCTTCTAATCTATATTTCTTTCAACATGGCAAGTACATTTCTTCCGTCAACACTTTAATCTTTCAAAATTCAGTATTTTTCCGATCAAGTGTTGAGGGGAAGAAAATAAACTCTTAACCGCTTCAAAACATCACGTGTACTTGCATGTTATCATATCTCGGTTGATTCTGTTATAAATGGTGGTACATTTTCTGGTTCTAAGACTCTCCTCGGACTTAAATTAATAACCTTTAATTATTTTCTCAAGTCGAGGGGGAGTGTCGTCATGTTTCTTTCCTAAAATCTTTGTTTGGTAACCAAAATGGAAGTTAAAAGGCTTTGTTTGAAAAAGGAAAAGGTGGAGGGACCAAAACTGTCAAAATGATAAAAGCCATTTTAATAAAATACACCTCCACCTAACTTACAACTCATATTTATTATCATCAAACTAATCCTACGCCTAAAATTCGCTCATCAAATCCGTGTTTGGATCTTCAATTTGTAAGTGTTTTTGTGTTCCTAACAAGATTACAAACAATGGTTTCAAATCGTTTTAAATGTTAACGGTTAGATATTAACCTATGGTCGATCTTGTGTTCTCTGGCGTATGCGTATGAACACATAATCTTGTTTATGTGTTTGTGGCTAAAACGATAGTGTCAAAATGTTTTAACAACATCAATGATATTTTTTCTATCCTCAAAACGAACCCAAATTCACGAATTAAATGAGTTTGAAAATTAGAGTTTATGCATGGTTTTGGGTATTTTCAAATGTGAATGTTTTTGGTCAAAAAGATTGTTGAGTTATGTTCTTATGATGATGAATTGATGATTTCCTTGCTTTATAACCACCCAGAAACTCCAAATCATCAACAATTTGGAATTAGGGTTTAAAGTTCTTAAGTTTGGGTATTTTTGATTCACCATGAGTTGGGTGTTATAACTTGGTATATAGACTTCCTCAACACTCTTAAACTACCAGAAAAAGTTTGGTGCATATTCCATGGCTAGATCTCATACGCGTAGATTTAGGGTTTAGACTACGCGTATGCAGTTCTACGCGTAACTGTTAAAATGTGCAAATATGTTTTGATCTGTCATAAAATGAATATTATGTGTTTAACTTTGATGATATGATGTTTTATTTCAGGCTTGCTACACTTAATATTCAGAATCAAGGTTGTTGTTAATCTACGCATAAGGATCACCTTACGCGTAGCTTGTTATGCGTAAGATTAGTCTTACGCATAGCTTCTACGCATAAGGTTCTACATATGGGACTACGCCAGATCCTGTGAAGGATATGCGTAAAGCGATGACCTCTACGCATAAGGTCAACTCTTACGAGTAACCTTACGCGTAAGGTTAATATATGCCTACGCATAAGCTCTACACATAAGGTCTCCTTTTCCTACGCGTAATACTTCTTACGCGTAAGTTAGGATTCTACGCGTAAGTTTACGCCTACGCATATATCATTCGTCTCACGCATAACTCTACCTATCCTACGCATAAGCCGAGATCATACCTTCGTTATGAATTGTTACGTGTACAAACTTGTAAATAAACTAATCATATCATCACGAATCCTAAAATGTCACTAATAAACTGAAATCGTTTGATATGTTGTGAACAATCAGTGATAAAATAAACTTTAAAACTTAAAGTTAACTAACTCATGAAACATTTCACGACGTCATTGGACTATTGAATATACAAGTGACTTAGGACTCGTAACAATCATTGACACATTCAATAACTAGACAATAAGACCTTCGTTGACTAACATTATGTCTTTCGATATGTTGGTTCTTTTGGCTAATGTTATTTCAGATCACGACATGGCTGAACAAATGAATGTGGATGCACCTGAAGTTCTCTCCATTGTTGATATCTATCCTCATGGCTATCCAATGAAGATAGGAAAGAATAATCTCCGTGTTGACTTTGACACCCTCACTTGCTCAGAATCTTCGTGTTTAATTGCTATTGACATTTTGAGGACTCATCCGTATCAGAACATGCTTACACACTCTGCAATCGTTCTCGAGATCTACATCCAACAGTTCGAACACTATGGAAAGGGTCAAAGGACAAACCGCTATGGCGGTGACTCAATCACAAACAAGTCACCATTACACCTGTGCAGACTTAAGGGTCGTTCTCCTAATTCGATGTCGATCCAACCAAACTATATGCCACACCTGCTGAAGAGCTCACTCTCCAATTCTTAATCAATATCGGTTATGGCGAGGCTACGAATAATCACCAAGCATTCTCACGTAGAGCTTAAGAGTATTCCTCAACCCTGGAGAACTCTCTACATTATCATCACCAAGTCTTTTCGGTGCGGACAGCGGCTATGAGCACCCTAAGCTCATGGAACGCAAATATTCGGGCATTGGTCAACAAGAAACACATCGCTATCGAAGCTCCGATTTGGGATGACATGATGTCATTTCTCAACAAACTTGGCTCAAAGATTCCCTACATCGGATATACTAAATTGTTGATCCAGAGAGCACTTGGACTTCATCCCGACATTCCCAAGAGGCTCAATGACCCCGACAATCACGACATGTTGACGGAACCCATTCTATCTGTCGGAATCAAGGAAACGTCTACAAAGAAACAAGGTCTTTGTCTTTGCCGATTTCCTTCTAATAGCGAAGATGTCGAAAGCTCAAATCGTACATAAAAGGTATCCGGAAGCGGTGACAAGGCAAAGTTGGTCATCTCGACGAAAAATCTTCGGAACACCGTAAGGGGAAGAAAAGGAAGTCTTGGAAGTGTCACAAGTTCAGATAGTCAGAGGAATGTTCCAAAGAAGAAACCTATTCCAAAGCGGAAACCTACCACTAAGTAAAAGTTCCTTCTCGGGAAGCCACTCCATCCTTTCACTGAACCGCAAAGAAAGCGTGGGCCGAGGACTCGAGGCTAATGACACGATGAAGATATCACATACTCAAACCGCAAGGGCGAAAATCCCTCAGCACCAAAACCTCCAAGTCCTCAAACTAATAAAGGAAAAGGCAAGACTCCTGCACTTGTGTCACAGGATGAAAGCTCTGAAGATGAAGAAGAGCAACTGGATCAATCATCAGAAGAAGTTTCACAAAGTCAGACACCTTCAAAAGGCCGAAGAATTTGCTAAAGATCAAATGGGTGGCCCCGGAGGTTCAAGTGGAGTTGTCCACTCCTCACCGTAGATCCTGATACGGTTAATCAACCCATAAAGGATCCGTGCCACTACTCTTCTGCAACAAAGAATACCTGTGGAGGATACTATTGTGTATGATTTTGAGAAACTACCGAGAAAGAAAAGTCTAGAGATGACGAGGATGATTATACAAAGTTTCTTCTAGACAGTCCAACACACTCAAAGGAGAAAACCTCAGAAACTCCTAAGGACATGAAGTCTCCTCATGTCTCCTCATCATCGGATTCTTCATCTCATTCATCACAACCACCATCAACAAAGTCAACCAGATCATCATCCAAATCCGTGAAGAAACCACCTAAATCTTGGATTTCTCGGACTCATAAAAGATTGTGAAACCAACAAATCGAAAGAAGGACATACTTTACAGAAAAATGAATTGGTTTGCTGACCAAATTCAGTACTTAAATGATGAGAAAGACAAGATGGAGAAAGAAAGGGAATTTGTTCAGAAGTTCATGAAGAGTCATCGAAAAGAGGAACTGAACGAAATGATCGAAGGTTACACTAACAAGTACCTTCGGGATATCGTTCCTAAAGTCCAAAAGGAACTGGAGAAGACAGCAAGAGATCATACCACAAGTTTCTTCTCGACCTGTCCCGGTGTGACTAGAGAAGTATTTTCCGACAACTCACCCCTAACATCGTAGCATTGGTTAAAAATACAATGGCCAAAGAAGCCGATCTCTCGAATGAGTTAATCGCTAAACTTGTGATGCAAATGTCAAAGCGATCGGAGCGTTTACCGGATGAAGCTAAATTTTTCGAAAATCTACTTGATTTTCAACTCAGATCATCATGCAAGGGCCGATCAACCCAAACGACCAAGAGATGACGATGATAAGGATAAGGACTCGCACCTAAGCGTCGAAGCGATGCGGTAAATCTACCTCTATGCCACCTCCTCCACCACGGACTTCTTCTCAACAAAAGTCTCCTCCACCTCGGTCTTCTCCTGATAAACCTCGGGACGATTCCGAGTTACCACCCACGACTCATAAAAGCAGGTGATTACTTTGAGTATACGGGCGGGTGGTGGACGATGAAGAAACCGATATCATCATCAAGGCCTTCCAAAAGAAGAAGAAGACGACTCGGCCGAGTCGTATCATGGCTAGATGACGATAAAACCGAAGAGTTTGAATGGTTCTCCACACTTGTCAATCAAACTCCCTACCCTGATGAAGGTCAAGAATTGGTAGACGGTTCTACATTGGAGCACGTAAAACTTTTGCAAGAAAAGTTCCATGTGAAGAAAATGACGAAATCTGAGTTGAAGCGAATAAAGAATGAAGCGTTTCAACTTCTAAAAGACAGCTCTGAAAGCGCCCTCGAGGTCGAATATCACCTTGAGAACATCGCCCGAGCTATGTCTAACAACATGGATTGGCTCAATCCGGAAGCAAACATTGACTTCACACAAAGGGACAACCCTCCATACTACACCGATTGGACCAAACCCCTACCGACTATTGGCCAAACAGACGAACCACGGATTCCATTCCGATACTTCTTTAACAGAGACATGGATTTTCTCTTACACGGTAGCGATGGTTTGCGAAAATACGCTACATCCTTGACTCTTCCATTCCCGTGCTATTTACTCAAACGCATAGCTATCGAGGCGTGCAAATCACTTGTTTTCGACAAGCGTGCAAGCATACGACCAAGATGCATTGTATGGGATTCATCATTGGCACGACGCCGAAGAATCTACTACTGAGGCTGCACGGTTCGAAGTCTCAACATGCGGTGTATAGTTCTAAGGACATCGTGGCCATCAAACACATTGATCTCAAGTCTAAGTGGGACTACACATTCTTAAAGAATATCATAGTCAAGCGACAAGATGAACAGGACTATGGATTCTCCGAGGCTGACTTTGAGAACTTGTCCCTCAACGACATCGAAGACACGTATCTTGCCAAAGTACGAGTCGTATGAGACAATTCTCGAAGTTCAACGTGAATTTATTCAAGTCGGTTCTCATCTTCATTAGACGCGATCGTGATCAAAGAAGCGTGTTGAAGATATCCGGATGGCGTTGAATCTTATCGACGCGTGTCAACCTCACTCCTCCAACGCTTACTCTTCCCGATCTCAACAGGCTATCTCAATATACACTCATCGGCAAACCTTTGGCGTTGTTTACCATAGTGAACTTCAAAGCTGCTTAATGGCGTGTAGTGAGCTCCACAAATTCGGGGATCATACCTTGAAGCTGGTTAGGGATGGATTGGCGTACAGGTTGAAGGATATACGCTGAAAGTTGGGTCTCCTAAGGTTGTTCGAAGGGATCGGTTCGGGCGATTGGAGAGCTATGTTGGTGGTCGACCAGAGAAACATCACCGGCTTTCAACGCCATGCGCACTCAGGAACATCACGCACTTCACGGTACCCCTTGAATTGTTTCCTTCATATAATTTTGGATGTGTGATTTAATATGTCATTGGCTTGTGCACACATAACGATTGTACAACCCGTAATGGTCAAGAAAGGACCACGTGGTACGCCTCGGTGCCACAATCCTTATAAAAGGAGCGAAAGCTTCTTATTTTTGAGTAAAACCTATCAAACCTTTCATTTTTCAAGGTTTTGCTCAAAAACACAAGTACTTCCCCATATGATTTTCAAAACCTCAACCGTTTATATCACTAGTTGAGGGGGAGTATTTGTATTAAAACTTTGCTCACAAATTGTTCATAGTGGTCGTCTTCCCGTAACACTCGAAATGGTCATATTTATTGTCAACCGTTCAAAAATAACATTTTATATGCCATTTTTGAGGGGAGAAAATTGTGTGATAAGAAATATGTTGTACAAAATGCAAATGAATCTGTGTACCTCGGACTTAACCAACGAATTGACGGTACTAAACTGTTAGTAACTCGAAAAGACTTGTCCTGGGCGGGTAATAATTTCAAGCTAGTTCGCTAGTAATGTAAACGTGTCTCGCAAAGGACTTGTCCAAGTAGAAAGTACCATTCGAGAAACTCTTGATAGACATGAACTCTGACGGGTATGACAACCTTTTGAGGTTTGTCTACACCTTCAAGGTAGTTATTAGAGCTAGTTGTCACCTAAAAGCCGACAATGTAACTCTTTAACTATGCAACGTAACCGTGTCTCGCGGGGGATTGTCTATCTTGAGTGGATCAATTCAAAATGTGCGCGCTCTTTCCTCCTTTGTGCATTAACCATTAAAACTATTAAGCACATGTGGAGGAGGAGTATTTATGCAAAACATCATCTCTCACAATGGTTCAAACATGTTTTTCATTAACAAACCTTTTGAGAGATATTTTCACATCTGATGGTTTTAATGGCAAACATAGGTTAGTCATGGAGTTATAAGGTGACTAAGGTTAGGAATAACCGTCCTATGATCCGCCAGAGCGGGAGGATATACCCAAGGACACTACCATTAGTTAGTGTTAGAAGTCCTTAGGAATGATTGTAAAAAGGAGAAAATGAGAATCGGAGAAAGAAGGAGTTGAAGAATCAAAAAGAAATGTAAAGAAAAGGGTGAAAAGAAAAGCCCTCCAGTTATTCAACTTAGGGAACAGGGTTCAATTCATATGCTCTTGGTTGTCACTTAGTTACACCGGTATTGAAGATTAAAAGTCGTCATGGACCCAGTGGCGCATGCACTAAACCTTCTTAGCCACTCAAGTTTTTCTCAACAGAAGCTTGTTTCATTCTCACAGGGAACCCTACGCAAACTATTGGCTTTCTCTTAGAGATCGTTGGTATTGAAGAAGGAGACCCTCTCCTAGTCTCCGGGAAAACCAAAAGCACTATTGAGTCTAGAGCCACGAGATTCATCAAAAGATCTCTTAGGAACACTTGACATTTAATCACTTGATGATCAACAAATAAGATCATCAGTGGTTCATATCGAGTCCTTCACGGATCTTAGCAATCTGTCGAGAACATTTATGAGAGGTTCACATCTGTGATCCTCTGTGATTGAATGGAAACTCTGCCGGGTCATCATCAAACGGCTCGACGGCAGAGTCGCCGGTAACTCCCGTGGATTACGCGAGTGTGTCTCAAACGGTCTACGATGCGTGAGGTGATGCTTCGGTGTACCTCGGCGACTCATCACGAACTGTAGATGTACTTCGGTACATCGCGTTATCTCACTTGTGGGACTCGGTTGAGAACGGCCTTGGTAGAATTAGAGTTGTGTCTTCACACTATCTTTGTTGACACTCTCGAAGTTCAAACTTGTAAGTGCGGGAAACCGCTTATTACTAACCGTTTGAAATGTTTTCTTCTTATGGAAGCTCGGGCCGGGATGATCGTCTGATTCTTCTCATGCTCACGCCAACATCATCACTAATGGAAGTTCTATTCCAATGCAACACAACAGTCAGAATGATTCTTCATCAATTAAAGAATCTACAAAGTCAAAGACTTACAAAACTTCATCAGTATTGATTTCCAACGTCAAAGAGCGTGTGAGCATGTTGAAGAAGGACGTGGAGACACCTTTGGAGCGAAGCGGCACTGAAGCGGCGATCGATGGAGACAACAACATACTATCACTTTCACCACAAAGAACAATGATCAAAGAACAAAGTTAAAGATGGCGTCAAAGCATAACTGTTCAAAGATAACTATCTCTCTACATTGGGGAGATTGTTCGAATCAAGGCAATTCCTCTCACAAGAAAGAAGAATGTCAGAAGGCGTCACTGCTACTATTACATCAACGCCTTCACCGTTTACATTCATATATACTTGAGGGGGAGATTGTTGGAATCACTCCTAAACAGTATTTCAAGTATTTATATTTCATATGTAATAGGTAGCTTTATTATGGCCTTTATGTTTGTTTAAGGTCAAGCTTATGTAGAAGGCCCATAAGCTTAGGCCCAAGCCCACATAAGAAAGGATGGGAACTAGGAGTGTTGCCCTAGCTTCCCTCCTATAAATAATCTTGTAAACCCTCATTTGAGGGTTGGTTGTTCAAGTTATTCTCTTCACATACACTCTTTCTTAAACCGTATTATTGTTAACGTGTGTTTGTGTGTGTAGCTTGTTCATCCGCCTTCATCTCTTTCTCTATAACTTGTGTTTGTAAAACTAGTGACCTAACACTGATGATAACACTATTGAAAGTATAGTTGGTCATCTTCTCATTGGTGCATCATCTTATTATTTGTGGCAAGAGAGAAATAATAGAATTCATGGCAAATGTGATAGGAACACTGATCAGATAATGAATTGCATTTTGGATGTGGTTAGGATGAAGCTTGCATCTATACGTCTCAAGAAGTCGTATCAACCTGAATGGTTGATGAAAATTTGGAAGATTTCATGCTTGGTGATTGAAGGTGGCTAATTTGCGCATGGAAGCTAGGGATCTCTTGAGATTTTGCTGTCATATTTATTTTATGTAGATTCCTAGTTTTTGTTTCGTGGTTGTTATGCTTTGAGTTTTGTTCAAAGTGTATTGTCGATGTTCATCTTTAAAAGAGGGGCTCATTACCTCTCTTTCATGTATGTAAACTCATATATGTTTTTCTAATATATTCACCAGGGTATAATCCCTTTACCCAAAAAAAAGACATTCTATAACTTGCATATTAGTACATTTAGAAACAATTCTGATGGGCCAAATTTCTCTTTGTTATACTTCTGATTGAGTAATGTTATGAAAAAGAACAGATAATGCAATTCAAATATAGAAAAGATATCAGTGAGGATAACCATCGTTTTTTAAATTATTCTAGAACATGCCTCTCATATTTGGAAACACGTCTCTAATACGCCCAATAGTTTCACGACACCAAAGTTTCAGAAAACGCACCCGGTTTCTCAAAGGTTTTTTTATTTGCGTTTTCGACACGTCTATGTTTGGGGAGCCTTTTAGAAAACACCTAGAACGGCCCGACTTTTTCTCAATAGATATCAATGTTGAAGACTTAAATTGGTAGTTTATGATATACAAATTGTTACATTTATGATACATTAAACGTAACGTTTCTGGTATACATATTTTCATGATACAGACTACAAATAATAGTTGTTTCGTACAAAATACGTTTCTGACACAATCATACAATACGTTTCTCATACATAATCTGAATGTTTATAGTCATCATTATCATCAAATCTGATATTCTTCTTTTTTGCCAACACCTTCTTCCCTAGTAATTAAACACCCAATACACCTTCTTCATAACCATAAGCATCTTTAAATAACTTACAAAAATCAGTTGGATTATGATCCAATGAATTGTTCATCTGTAATCAATAACAAAAACATAATTGATAAACTAACAATCATTAATACAAAATCAAGCAAAATAACTAGCACTAATCGGTTACCAAAAATCAAAGAAAGGCTAATGCTACCAAAAAAAATATCAACATACCTTATGGGATCAGACAAATCAAAAGGGAAATCTTGTCCACCAAGGCAACATTGTCCATCTCGATGGAACATGATGAACTTGAAAAATTGTGTAAATCAAAAGCAGTTTTAACACCATTTTGTACAACAATCTTATTCGTTTTTTTACGATATCTTTTTCTAATAACTATATGTCGATATGCAATTTGCATTATAGAAAATGGATTGATTCAATAATAGATGGTACGAGATATTTAAATAAAAATAAAATTTTGTTACTAGAAGAGAACTAAATGACTGACTCAAGTTGTTGCTATTTAATTTGAAATTGGTGACAATTTATAAATGCAAAATATATAAATGATTTGACAACTTAATAGAAAACCATCATTAAAATTGGAAATTACACAAAGTTGTAATATAATACATTAATTTGAATGTAAATATTTTATAACCTAAAACTAATCTAACAAATGCACTCAATGCATTTATCTATATATTTTCTTACTTTATTCATATAATCTTATTTATGTTCGTTATTAAACCAAAACTAATGTAACAAAAATTAAACTCAAAGCTTCGTGCGTGCACGGGGTCTAAAACTAGTGCTTCAAAATGCATTTATTCACAAAACAAAAAGTTACCAATCAAATTTGAAAAAGGCCCATGGATTTATAAACAATTAAACATAATGAAACTAATGGACCAAATATAAAACCCAATTCTCTTCTGGTCATCATCTGCGGGTTCTGGAATCGTCTTAACAAGTGTTGCCAATTCCTGATATATCCCATCAACAAGATAGTAACCAAATGGGTAATTTACCCCATTAGCAACAAACGGAATCTCCGGTGATATCCCCTGTTTAAGATCGTTAAATAAAGGGGATTGATCAAGAACGTTGATGTCGTTGTGCGACCCAGAAACACCAAAGAAAACATGCCATATCCATAAGTCTTGAGACGCCGCAGCGTCCAACAAAATGAATGGATTCAGACCATGATCACGCCTAACATATTGCCCTTTGTGTGCATTCGGACAACCAAACCACTTCTAATTTGTACAGTCAAGGCTTCCTAACATCCCTGGAAATAGAGATGGCAAAAAAATCCGTACATGATGGGGACCCGATCCCTGACTGGGGAATCCCCGAGTTGACCGGGGATGGGGACGGGGATGGGGAATCCCCAAAATATGAAACCGGAGATGCGGCGAGGATGGGGATAACATAAATCCCCGAACCCGATCCCGACTCCGATCTTTCTAGTGTATAAGTATTTTAGAATTTATATGTTATATTCATACTCGCTTAACTTGTACATGTATATGTATATGTTTATGAGTATCGACATGTATATTTATATGCATATGTGATATTTATAAACTCAAGTACCTTTAGAATTAGAAGCATAAGCACCAAATACATATTACTTATTCGTTTGTCCGAATAGACACATATGATACATATTGTTTTTATATTATATGTGATGTTACAATGTTGAGGATGCTTTACAGTTGAATTGAAATTGTAATGAATCTAACTATGTGCGATGTACGCACGTTTCTTGAAATACTTTACGACTTAAGATTCTTTATATTTTCGATGAGTTGGTGGAAACTTTATGTTAGTTCAAAAGGATTGAAAATCCCCGAATCCTCATGGGGATCCCCGACCCCCATTGGGGACGGGGATGGGGATGTAAAGCAATTCCCCGATGGGGATGGGGTGGGGAATGAAAACGGAGTTGGGGATGGTAAATACAATCCCCGACATTCCCCGCCCCGTTGCCATCCCTACCTGGAAACCCGTGTATTTCTTCATGATGTCGATAAAGCTTTACGAGATTAGTCATAGTGGGTTTCCTCAAATATTCTGGGCCAAAAATTTCAAAATGACGAGATGTTTTTTCACTTATCTTTAGATATTCATCTAAAGCATCCGGGTTCACGCCGTATGCCAATTGACGAATTGCGGAGGTGCACTTCATAAAAAACATGAAGTATGGAAATATGGCGACATATGGCGAAGTTTTTGCGTTTATAAGGCGTGACATATGAGGGACGTATATATACGGAGGTATATAATTGTATTTATGTTTATGTTTTATTTGGGTATATAATATTATCAAGTGGTTTATTGAGAATGATTTGTAACATCTGAATATCTGATTGTTGTTTAGATGTTCACAAACAACATGAGGAAGTTCCGCTCAGGTATGGAAGAGGGCAATAGTAGTGAAAATTGGACTATGGTTTCATTTAAACCTGATTTAGCAAAATATGGCATGGAATGTCTTGAAGATGATATGGTTGCTCTAATGAAGAGACGCGTGGTCGACTTAGCAGGATGCTTAGGAAACGGTGTGGAGGTTGAACTAGATGGAACACGTGTTCCGCTCAAAACGTTTGAAGACTATGTTAAGCTTTATCCCGGAACATCTACTAAAACTATGAGGTGTTTTTTTTTTTTTTTTTTTTTTAATGATGAATACCTTGTATTGTTATTTAGTTTAATTGCTAATTTGATGCTAATCCTGTTATTTTATATAGGATTTATGAGAAAGTTAAAGATAGATGGGACATTTGTGTTTGTATGTCACATGGGGAATTTGAGCAGGTATACACAATTTTGTATTGAGTTTTTGAACAGTTAGAGCGTAGTGCAAATATTGGCTGACATATGCTTATTGATTAATTAGGTTAGTTTTGTCAATAATATTGCGACAATGAAGGGAGGGTCACACGTTGATTATATAACCAGTCAGATTACCGGTCTCCTTGAGACGCTTGTTAATTTTGAACCAAATAACATAAAGAGCTACCTTTGGGTGTTTGTCAATGCTCTTATTGACAACCCCGATTTTGATTCGGGAACTAGAGAGAATCTGACGACGGATAAGGACAGATTTGGATCAACGTGTAAACTCACACACAAGCTTTTGAAGAAAAGTATGCAGAACCACTTTTTTTATTTATTATTATTTTTTTTCCTCTCTTTTTAATATCTGAAATTAGTAGGTCTGAGAACTTATGTTATTGTCTTGTTCATGTTTTGCAGTTGCAAAACCGTATGTGGCGAACAGATTATTGTTATATGCAGATAATCCAGATGAAAAACTTAAGAAAACCTGTGGTAAAAGGAAAGGGTTACTCAATATTCCTACCCTCATAGATGCTAACATGGTGGCCACAGATAAATCTCGAGACTGCACTTTGATTTTGGCGCAAGGAGATTCTGCCAAAGCTTTTGCAGTAAGCTGTCTTGCTTGTTCGTTTATAGTCTCATATTTGGATACATGTATTCACATAAACAATCTTTTAATACAATGTTTATTATTGTTTGTAGATGTCTGGATTACTTGTTGTGGGCCGAGATTACTATGGTGTGTTTCCTTTGGAAGGTGAGTTGCTCGATGTGAGGGAAGCAAGTCATCAAAAATTGCAAGAAAACACTGAAATTCAAAAGATTAAGAAGATTCTTGGCCTCCAAGATGGTAAAGTTTATGAAGATGTTGAGGAATTGAGATATGGACACTTGATGATTATGGCTGATGAGGTGTGTACCAATAACTGTTACTATGCGTTGACAATATCAAGTATCTACCATTTTTATGCTTATAGAACATTACATGTGTTTTGTAGGATCATGATAGTTCGCACATCAAAGGGCTGTTGATCTACTTCCTTCACTCGTTCTGGCCATCTTTACTAAAAGTCTCAAATTTTATGCGCGTGTTCATTACACCAGTTGTTATGGTCTCTAACAAGAAGACTAAGGATGTGATATCGTTCTATACAATGCATGATTATGAGGCCTGGAAGAAAAACTTGGTTAACAAAGCAACAAAATACACAATAAAATACTTTAAGTTTGTTTATGAAAATTTTGAATAGCAATTATACATACATTGTTATTTTTGCAATTTTTGCAATTTTTCATTATCTCTAGGGGCTGGGAATTTGTGAAGATGAAGGAGCAGAGTATTT
Organism: Chrysanthemum makinoi; assembly: GCA_910596185.1. Lineage (NCBI taxonomy): Eukaryota > Viridiplantae > Streptophyta > Magnoliopsida > Asterales > Asteraceae > Chrysanthemum > Chrysanthemum makinoi. The sequence goes on from OU343220.1 coordinate 58,658,317, forward strand.
TGGTTTTGATCATCACATTCAGGACTTTGTTTGGTTTGATAAAAATGATGATGATGCAATTGAGCTTGCCTTCAGTAAGATGAAGATTGAGGCGATAAATGACTTGCTTCGAGCACCTCAGGTAATGGTCATTATCAGCTTTTGTCAAATTAGTTAAAAAAAATGTTAGGGCGTCGAATGTGATTAATTGAATGTCATTGTGTTTAGGTCAAAATATATCATTTAGTATGGTTGAAATGGATTGGACCAGAAAACACTTTTCTCTCCTTTTTTTTAAAAACGCCAAGTATGCAATGCATTAAATACTTGCAGGTTGTGTTCAAACCATGATTTTTTTTAGCATTGGTCAAACCACTCGTCGAGTCAACTTTCAAAATCTTACTGAATAAATAGCTGATGCATTTAGTTATGATTACAAAAATATTACTCCATATATTACTCTAATTGATTGTGTATAGTAAAAACACATGCTGGGCAACTTTTGGTGTTCTGTTTGATGTTATGAATGCCCCAGTTTGACCCCACCTACATGTGAATGGGTTGAAATTGCCATCTCTACAACATAGTAACCAGGGAGACATGACACGAATTTCATCACAATCATCGTTTCTTGATGCAGGCTGGTACTTATATTGTCTCAAAGGAGAAGAGCATCCGATACTGCGACTTCATCAACAATGAGTTTAAGCAATATTTAGTGGCTGATCTCCGAAGATCAATCCCATCGGTGGTGGATGGGTTGAACCCTGGCCAAAGAAAGATTCTATTTTGTGCTTTCAAGAAGCCCATTATTCAGAAAATTAAAGTTGCTCAATTCAGTCATTATGTGTCTGAGCACTCTGCTTATCATCATGGTGAGGCGAGTGTAGTCGGTACCATTATCGGCATGGCCCAAAATTATGTTGGTAGTAACAACATTAACCTTCTTCAGCCGATTGGGCAATTTGGTACACGTCACATGGTGAGAGATACAATTTAAACATTTACTCGTTTGTATACATTGCATATTCTAATGCCTATTATTTCTTTGCAGGGTGGTAAAGAATACTTGAATGACAGATTAATTTTCATTCAGCTCTCTCCTATCACACGATATCTTTTCTACAAGGCTGATGAACTTCTTCTAAACTACTTGAATGACGATGGTCAATCCATTGAGCCTGCGCGGTAGTTTATAATCTATGTGTATTTTTGTAAGTATATGATATTGTTTGAATTAGTTGTTATAATGATTCGATTTTTTTTTATTTTTTTTTTGAAAAAGGCTTATGCCGATCATCCCAATGGTTCTGGTAAACGGAAGTGAAGGAGGGATTGGATGTAGTTCGTTTATTCCAAATTACAATCCACGAGACATTATTGCTAACCTAAAACGCAAACTGCGTGGTGAAGCAATGGTGCCTATGGATCCGTGGTATAAAGGATTCATAGGAAAGATTGTGACAGCATCAAAGGATACCGGATACACCACGATAGGAGAAGTGGAGGAATTAAAGGACGGGAAAGGTCTTAGGATCACTGAACTCCCAGTAGGGAGGTGGACTTGGGAATACGAGGAATTTTTGAAGGCAGCTTCACAGTATAAGAAGGGCAAAGCACCTTTCATTGAGGTAAATTAACAAGTTTTAAATAGTTAACGCGTGTATTGTATTTTTATTTTATTATCATTATAGCTCTTATATGGCAACCCCATGTTCTTTTTGCAGGATTACACAGCTCACAATGACAAGACTATTGTGGATTTTACAATTAACATGAGTAAAGATCAAATGAACACAGCAAAACAAGAGGGGTTCGAGACGAAATTTAAGCTAACAACGACATTAAGCACAGCTAACATGTATGTGTTTGATGCACATGGTGCAATAAAGAAGTATGACACCCCTGAACAAAGTAAGTGCGATATCCATGAACAAAAAGATTGATCTATACTCTTAATTTGTTTACTGACTGTTCATATTCTTTCTGTGTACACAGTTCTTGAGGATTTCTTTTACCTTTGTCTTGCCTTTTATGAAGAAAGGACGGTAAGTTGGATGTGGCTTCATTTCATTTCTGTGTTTAAGACTGTGTACTAATCCAAATGTGGTCATGGATAACAGATAGCTCTGCGTGGCGAGCTCACGAAAGCTATATTGCTACTGGAAAACAAAGTGAAGTTTATTGGTGAAGTTCGTGAAGGAAATATTCGTCTCTTCAATAGAGAGGACGCTGATATTTGTGCTGAATTAAAGGCCAAAGGTTTCGCATATTTACCAAAAGAAACAAAACCAACAACTGCAGGGGCGGTTGATCATGTAGGAAGGGAAGAATATGATTACTTGTTGTCTATGTCCTTTGCATCATTCTCAAAGTTTGAGCAGTTAAAGAAAGAAATGGATGCAAAGAAGCAAGAGTTGGAGGAGATCACAAAAAGTACTTATGAGTCTCTATGGGTAAGAGATCTTGAAGCTCTTGATCAGCAACTTGAGGTGAGAAATGAAACCTTATCTTTGGTAATTTTTTACAATGACAAGTGATTATGTGAACTAATAAAAATATCGTTTGCAGGAACAATATCCTTTAGAAGAACACATGGCCAAAATCAACTTAAAATCTTCACAGGATGACGATGAATCATCCCCTGAGATAGCAGAAGGTAAAACCATTTTTAAAATGATTTATGCATAATATCCGTTCAGTCTTGGCATGTCAAGTTTGTGACTAACATAAGTTATTAAACAACAGAAGCTCCAAAGAACCAAGCACCAGCAAAACGAACTGCAGCCGGACCACAAAGGGCGAGCAAGAAGAAACAGCGATGCGATTGAGGATTCTGATTTTCAAGATGAAGAGCAAGTGATTGGAATATGTGTTTGGTTCTTCTGACTATGAATTTCAAAAGTGGTGGGAAATATGCTTGTTATGTGTTGTAATGTTGACTTGCCATTGACTTCATGAATTTCAACTTTGTAGTAAGGTGACATAAATCCCTCCCTACAACTCATGAATTAAGAATTCTCACAACAAAAAGGTCTACTCGACATGGACATGAATTAGCTAGGGTGTTTTGTTTTCGTTATTGAAGAATAGATTATGATTGTGCTTTATGCGAAAAAAATTGTCCAAGTGATACGGTTGTGGATTTTGTGCATGATCATGTTATGAGTAGAATTGTGTTCATTTCATTTGGTTCTCTTTTTGCTTGATATGATCATTTACTAATTTACTCTTTCATGCAATTTGTTTGTTTATAAACGCTATTTTGTAAAACGAAGGATGATGTTTCGAGTGACTTCCTGATGTGCTTTTGGTATAAAGTCAGTTCACACAATACATGAAACAACATACCAAGATAAACAAAACAATACACAACAAACACTTAACAGAATTGCGGTTAAAACTTTTTTTCTTAATAAATAAAAGGAAAAGAAAGTATTTGCCTTAGAACAACTGCAATGCTAGGTATTTAAAAGACTTTTCACCATTTACTATTTAAATAAGTCATTTGAATGACTTGACTCATTGTGGTATAAGCTTTGCAAATAACTTTTAGCAAAATAGTTTGGTAGAGATCAAGTGTTCTATAACAAATAATACAAGTCATTGTCATTAATTCATTAAATAAAGACTTGTTGAGGAGGTTTGAAAGCTTTTGAAAGGCTTTTATGAATTGGAGCAAACTTGTAAAATGACTTTTTGAAAGATTTAATTTATTAAAAAAATAATTGTAAAAAAAAAGTCATCAATTGTACAAAATACAAAAAATCAAGCTATTCAAGAATAAACGTTTGTGTGAAGAAAAAGTTGTTAATTCTTAATGGAATATTTGAATATGTTTATCTTTCGTGTTATCCTTTGATGTTGTTTTCTTATTGATTGAGCATAGGTGCTCTAAAAGTTGTAAGTATATCACAATCAATAATTCCAGCTACCGGCTTTTTACACGCAAGCATAATGTTGATCAGAGTCAACAACTTAGGCTACATGGAAAATATCTACGGCCTTTTGTAAAAAGTTTAAGCTACTGCAAAGGTTTCAGCAGTGGCTGGTTGGGGTAATTGATAGAGTTACGTTCACATCATTCTAGTTATGTTGTGAGGACTATCTTGAGAACCCCCCGAGGATGGCCCTCCTTGAGCCTCACAAAGAGACGCTTGGGTATTTTGTAATCCTGACGGTCCTGCACCATAGCGGAAGTTAGGTCTTTAGGGAATAAACAAATTTTTATGCTTGATTCTATAATAAACTTGATGCAATGCAGCTTGGTGAATAGAGACTAGAGAGATATCATAATCTAACTTAACTGCCGTAACCGGAGGATTTCAATAATACATTGATGATATGACTAAAGGAGTTCATCCGAAATGGGGTTGTTTCTTTGGTGGCTTTTAAATCACAACACGAAAGACAATGTTCGTTAAAAGGTTAATGGTATCTCCAACACCTCACAAGGCAGTGGTTGGTTGTTAATATGATTGCTTGCTATTTCGACGTTGCCTATTTGGATTCTCACTTGGCTTAGATCAAATGCACTGGCCGTGGTTAGGGGCGTTGGGCCACAAGCAACGTGCATAGAGAACAACACTCTTATCTCTTAACTGTTGATAACTTCAAGAATTGTCACGGTAATATTTAATCCAGAATTGAGTTCCACGTTTGTCAACTAAGATAGATATATAAATTGATGCCTTATGCATTACTGTGTTGCGTTACCCCAATATACGCCCACAATGTCGTCGCAAATTCTGACATTTAGTGACTTGCTGACCTTGAGGTGACACATGGTTAGGTATAGAGCTTCAGATGGTTCTTGAAAATGTGGATCGGCTTAGGTACAAACAATTATAGTTTCTTTGGCATTTGACAAGTAGTTTTGACAATATATGAGCTGAAATTGACACCTCTAAAGGTAGATATACAATGCATTAAGAGATGGATGAAGTGAGATACTTGACTCAAAGGCGTAAGTTCAAAATCTAGACGAAAAAAATGTATCAAATATAAGTCTATCAAAATCTTGATGCATTATGCAACTTAGTGACTTAAGAACTATCCGTATAACCAATGTGCCTGAACTGGCATAAGTGTGTAAGATGAGATATTCGGCCAAAACCCGACTTGTGGTTTTGTGGCCCATTAGGTTTTTATTATGGGTTCGTATTTGTAATATATAAATAGTTTATCATCAATAAAGTTGAACCCATGAGGAAATTATGTAATCAATAAACATTTGGTTATCATGGTATTAGAGAGTTTATCGATCCTCTAATACACAATAACATCTAAACCCTAGCAATACCACCGACCCTTTCTTCTTTCCCAAAACCCTACTGCCGCATCTATGCTACCAACACAACCCTAGCTCGCTGCTACAGCTCCTTGCATCCTATACCGTCATAATGACTAACGGTAATCACCATCATTATTATTTTCTCCTATTATCACCCTTCTTTCAAACACATTGAGTTCATGTTGTCTAAAGGCACATGCCGATCATTCATCTTCCTTTAAAGTTATTTATTAATATTTTATTCGCTTTATGTTTTTTTTTTTTTTTTTTGATAATATGATGCGTAGTAGTACCGATACTTGGCAGTAGCAGTAGCAGTAGTAGGAGTAGCAATAGCAGTAGTAGTAGCGGCGTATAAAGTACCGATAATAATATGATAGCGATACCGATACTGCGGTAGCATTACGATAGTAGTACTAGTACCGATACCGATTGATACTTGATAACATAATAATAATTATTATTATTATTATTATTATTATTATTATTATTATAAACATCACTTTATTATTATTATTATCATTATTATTATTATTATTATTATTATTATTAGGGAAAATGACGCAAATGCCCCCGGCGCCCTGAGGCTAATCACTTTCCGGACCACTTTTTTTTTTTTTTTTTTTTTGAAAATGGACCGAGGGCAACCGTTGTCATTGGGCAACTCATCCACATTGTGACAAGTGTCCCGTATGTGTAAGATATTGTTTTTTGGCAAGAAAGTCGTTGGGCAACCGTATTTTTTAAAAAGGGTTTTTTTGTCTTTTTACATACACTACAAAAATTAACATTTGCTTAAAATACTTTAAAGTCATCCCTCCCAAATCAATCAGATTATTGTACCCGAATCCCAAAGCGCTCACACGCTCCCAAACCCTGGCAGACAACTCTGATTTGTCTGATTTCCAACAAGTTTATAAATCAGGTTCTTATTCTGATTTCCACCAGAGACGACGATCTTCAACTTGTAAATAAATCGATTCTTATCTCGATCTCAACGACGATGATTTCCACGGAGGCGGCAATCTTCTACCGGCAACGACAATCATAAATCGGTTGAATTGATTCCATTGTCTTTAACCTAATTTTAGGGTTTATTTAATTTTGAAGTGAAAATTTAACTTAATTGTAGGGTATGAAAATGTTAGGTTCAGTAAATACCCAAACTCTTTAAGTCTAGGATTTGAATAGAAAATACCCTAAGTGTTGTCCCTTAAACACTAACAAGTCACTGAGTGCATAGTCTCGGTGAGCTATCTTTAGGATACTCGGTAAGAGACAAAGAAGAAGTCTCTCCACCCGGTAAGGCGAGAACTTAAGGGGTGAAGACGAGTCAAAAAGAAGATGGTGGATTCAGGTGGTGATGACAATAACTCACTGAATCCCGAAACTCCTCACCAACTACTTACACTGAAGACAAACTGAAGTTGAAGACTAAAGGCAATGAAGACTGAAGAATGAGCGGGACAAGGCGGGATAAGTTTGAACAGATAAGGCGAAGTCCTTATCAACCAAAGTCAACTTTCCCTGAATGGCTAACTATCAGGCTCAGTGTCATCACTGACTAGAAGAAAGCAACCTTGTCACTTACCCAATATAGCCATTGTAAACAGAGACAAAATACATCAGTATTTTGTCTTCTGTAACATGTCAATTTGTCCTCTAGGAAAGAGTTAAAACCATACTTGTATAAATAGCATAAGAGTTGGAGTGGAAGATTTTAAGCTTGTGATAATTGTAAAACACACACACACACAAGCCATCTTTCACTCCTCCAAATACAACTCTGTCCCTGAGATAGCTCAGTGGTTCCTTGTAGTTGTTCTCAGACTTAGCCTGAGCTTAGTGAGGAGTTAATATACTTTGTCATTTCAATCCCAAGTACTATTCCGCAAGTACTTGGGTAATGTATTCTTTTTGATTTGTTTCTAATAAAGAATATTAAGTTGAAAATTATTCAGTGTGTTTTTACTTGCATTATTTTCAGTCATTACTCACAATCAGTTTACTTAATGCTTTAAACTATTTTATACGATTGTGAAATGGGAACAACAAGTGGTATCAGAGCAGGCTGATTATAAAACCCTTTTTTAGCCGCTCAAAAACATTTTTAAATCAGGATCCTAATGGCTGAAATTGATGTGCCCCAACTTGTCAACAAAAAGGGTGGAGCTTATTCATTGTTGCCCTCGACTAGAAGTTGGTAAATTTAACAAATGAAAAAAGTGAATGCTTTGCTATTTGACTGGGATGGAACCTTACTACATAAAGTATATTAATGAAGGTCCATTTGTCCCAAAGCTTCTGAAGGTTTGCCTAAACACGAAGCTCATGGACTCGAGGATGAGAGGGAGTGGTCAACCGGGACCAAAGACTCAAAAGTATCATCATATCATGTCTTCCTGATGATATTATGGAGTCTGTTATAAGCGTAGTACACTAAACAAACTGGGATGACCTGGTCCACAGTCATGAAGGCCCTTCTGAAACCAAGGAAAACAGGATAATGGACACGAAACTTGAGTATAACACCTTGGTCTAAGGACTCGAAACTCTGTCTCAAACTTACACCCGATACAAAACTTTGTTAAATGAACTGTCAAATGATGGTGTTAAGTTGTCTAAACATGAAATCAATGTTGTTGTTGTCAATAGTCTCCACTGAGAAGTGGTGAATTTCTCTCAGGGAACTTAGGAATGCTAATCATATCCGAATCTTAAACTTCACGAAATATATGGGAAATTTGTCTATGAGGAAAACCTCATCAACAGACGATACCTTGACTTGAAGAAGTCTCAGGAAGTCAAGAAGTCCCGACCACCACTTCATCACCTATCTCTCTGCTTTTTATTCTAACGGTGTGGTTCAAGATTTTCGGGAAAATTAGGATGATGAGCGATGAGATCAAGTGAGGAGTACCTAAATGACCTGAACATCGAGTTTCAGGAAAGGGCACTCCTTGCTAACTCTCGGAGGTTTATAAAAAGAAACAAAGGTTTTCCAATGCTAAAGCAAATGAGGACACTGAATGCTTTAAGTGTCATAAAAGAGGTCATTTTGCCAAAGACTGTTTTCAAAAACAATTTCTGAACCCTCTTACAAACCATCAGGGTCAAATCAGTCCTCAGGCTTTAGCAAATTTCAACCAAAAATCTATCGGTCTCATCAAAATTATCAAAACAAATCTGATCAAAGTAAAACTGTTGATTTTGAAGCTAAGTACAGGAAAATCAAAGCCAAGCTAGCACTGCTTGAGGCCACTCCCTCAAAACAACAAACACATTAAATTTGTGCAGGGTAAAAACAAGGGCCTAGTTCTTTGAAGTCTTCGACTGGGATGAAGAGCCATCTCCTCGACGATGAAATGGTGCAAGTCGATTGCTGATGGCTCTTTCGGAAGAGGACAAGCTAGCTGTTCGGAAAAATCATGTCAGGAATGGAGAATGGGTCAACATCACAATGAAGAAGGTAAATATTTTACTTTCTATGGATGATGACTCTGATTGGCAGTCTTATATGAACTATATCAATGTTGACCTTAAATTTTTAGAAGAGCAACGATTAAATCTTTTTTTCAAAATACAACAAGTTAAGTTTTGAACTGAACAAGTGTAGGGATGAATTGCTTCTTTTAAAACAAGCTAAGCTTGAGGCTGTCACTTTACAAATTCAAAACACTGAACTAGTAAAAAAAAATCAGGCTCTTCAAGATGAACTTAAAAAAGAAAAAGATATCATTGAAATTTGGACTGCCAAGAACCCTAGGGTCTTTGATCTTTGTGGGAGCCCCAGATAGCAAAAAGAGAGTCATAGGTGAAGATCATCTCCCTGACTCTCACAACAAAGACCAGAGTCCAAAACCATTTGTACCTGGTGGCATGATTACCAATATGTTGTCAATTCCCAAGCCCAGTGATTGGATTGAACGGGTTAACCACGAGTAAGCTTCCAAATTTTGATTCTAAAAGAATACTAGAGCCCGAAAGCCAAGCTCTAAAGAGCATGCTAGGACTCCCTGATGTGCCCAGTGGTACTGAACACATCTCTGAGTCTGAAGTAGAATCTCAAGCACCGCTTCCACCCCTGAAACCTCTTCAAGGTCTTTGCACCAAGCTCTGAGCTTACTCCATTACAATTCAATCATCACTCACCAAAAGAAAGGTCTGGACTTGGTAGAACCATCATGAAAAGACCAACAAAACCAATCCAACAAGAGTCTACTCCCACTGAGACTTCCACATCTTCGTTCCTCTGAAGCAGACCAAATTCGACCGAACTTGTGAAGGGTGATAAGATGGAATCCATCAAAAAAGCGCCTGATTCAATCAAGGAAACTAAGTCATCCTCCTCTAGTTCATCAAGGTCAAAATCCACCAATAAGCCCAGACAAAAGTGTGATCTATGCCATTACACCAGTCATACCACTGACAATTGCTACATAATCCTTTTTTGTATGATCTGCAAAAAAGGATGATCACAAAACTTCTGATCACTTACAGTATGTAAGTTCATTCAGTGAAGCAAAACATACCAAAGTTGGTCATCAATATACTTCAACCTCCAAACCGACTCACAGAATAGAGCTAAACCTTTTCCTCCTTGCCCACTGTGGCTTCAATGATCATCATCGATGACTGTCTCATGAACACATCTTTGTGATATTTATGGAAATCCAACTCATGAGACATCCCAGCATGATAGTGTCATCCAAGCAAGGAGAAGTTCCAAGCAACCCCGAATCACTGAGTCATCCTTAGTCATCAAATGCAAAACCTGTGGTAGCACAATGCACTCAACCACTGACCATGAGTCAATTGCCAAATTCAAGCAGACATTTAGACCCAAGCCCATTAGTATGTGGGTCAGCTAGAGAAACTAATTCAGTTTACTATTTGTGCAGAGACACGCCAGGGAGCCTATTTGGCATCTAGATAGTGGATGCTCAAGAAGCATGACTGGCGTTAAGGAGTATCTGCACAAGTATGTAAAGGAACCAGGACCCAAGGTAGTATTTGGTGAATAGCTTATGTCAATGGTCTAAATACAATCTCATCAGTGTCAGTCAACTATGTGATGCTAAGTACATTGTGCAATTCAATGACAAACAAGGCACCATTTTCAATGCCAACAAATAAGTTGTTTTGATAGCTCCTAGGAGAGATGATGTTTATATCTTAGACATGTCAACACTCTCTCAAGATAGAACTTGTCTCTTTGCCAAAGCCACTGAAACTATCAACTGGCTGTGGCACAAGAGACTTTCTCACTTAAACTTCAAAAACATCAACAACTTGGCAAAGCAAAATAAAGTCCTTGGCTTACCATCACTAGTTTTTGCAAAATATAAACCATGCTTAGCCTGTGAAAAAGGCAAACACCACAGTGCATCATTCAAAACAAAAAAATATTTCTCCATCAAAAGCTATCTTCACCTCCTACACATGGATCTCTTTGGACCAATCAGTCCTAGATCAATCCAACATGAGAAGTATACACTTGTCATTGTTGATGAGTTCTCAAGATATACTTGGGTATACTTTCTTTCCAAAAAGAGTCAGGCAGCTGATACAATAATGTCATTCATAAGGAATATTGAAAACCAGAATGACATTACTATTAAACAAATCGAACCCGACAATGGCCGAGTTTAGAAATCAAGAACTTGAGATTTTCTGTGATGAAAAGGGAATCTCCCAAAACTTTTCATCTCCTTACACCCCTGAACAAAATGGGGTAGCTGAAAGGAAAAACAGAACTCTCATTTAGGCTTGAGAACTATGTTAAATGGCTCAACACTCTCAAAGCATTTCTGGACTGAAGTAGTCAAAACAGCCTGTTACACACAAAACATGTCAATCATTGTCAAAATACATAACAAAACCCCATATGAGATATTCAAGGGTAGACTTCCTGATATCAGCTACTTTTATGTGTTTGGGTGTCCTGTGTTCATTCACAATCACAAGGATCACCTAGGCAAGTTTGATGCAAAAGCTGACGATGGGTACTTTCTAGGTTACTCATTAATCTCCAAAGCCTTCAGGGTATTTTACACAAGGAGACAACAAGTTGAGGAAACCTTTCATGTCACCTTTGATGAGAGTTCAGAAAGCATCAGGTTTACCAATACCTCAGTGGAGGAAATAGGAATTGATAACTCATCAAGATATCCTCCTGATGAGTACAACACTGAAATCAATTTCTCATACCAAGTTGATGCTGACATCTCATATTATGTCTTACCTCACAACCTTCCCCAACCTACTATCAGTGAAATCATTGATAATCAATCAGTCCCTACTGGGATAAGTAATACTGAACCAAATGTTCAGGAACCTGTGATTCAAGAACCCCAACCTGAACTAAGCATCTCAACAGATGATCTCAATGAATCTGTGGCTCCTGCACCCGAACTCACTCCTGAGTTTCCAGTAACCTCTTCGAGCTCAGATCCTAGACCACAAAGTAAGTGGACAAAATCTCAAGACATTGATCTTGTTAACATCATTGGTGAACCCACTGAGGGCATGCTTACAAGAAGCATGACTGCTAAACTAACAGCAGCTTCAGCCAATGAATGTCTATATGCTGATTATTTGTCAGAAATAGAACCCAAAAGTGTCACTGAAGCTCTAAAACATCCACCCTGGGTTCAGGCAATGCAAGAAGAACTTCAACAGTTTGATAAAAACAAGGTCATGACCTTGATCAAATGTCCTCAGGATGTCATTGTCATAGGAATGAAATGGGTTTTCAGGAACAAAACTGATGAAAACGCACGTCATTAAAAACAAAACCAGACTTGTAGCCAAAGGTTACAGTCAACAAGAAGGCATTGACTATGATGAGACATTTGCTCCTGTTGCTAGAATGGAAGCCATCAGCATCTTCCTTGCATTTGCAACCTACATGAACTTCAAAGTTTACCAAATGGATGTAAATAGTGCATTCCTGAATTGTGAACTCAATGAAGATGTGTATGTTTAGCAACCTCCTGGTTTTGAGAGTAGTGAATTCCCTGACTATGTCTGCAAGTTTGACAAAGCCCTTTATGGACTTAAACAAGCTCCCAGAGCATGGTATGAAACTCTCTCAGCCTTCCTGATTCAAAACAAGTTTTCAGAGGAAAGATAGACAACACTTTGTTTATCTACAGGACAAAGCAAGATGTGATACTGGTCCAAGTATATGTTAATGACATCATCTTTGGCTTAACAAATTATACTCTTTGCAAACAATTTGAAAAACTGATGACAAAGAAGTTTGAAATGAGCATGATTGGTGAACTTACATACTTCCTTGGACTACAAATCAGGAAAACTGATAAAGGAATCTCCATCAGTCAAGAGAAATATACTAGAAATCTCTTGAAGAAATATGAGATATCTGACTGTGCCTCAGTGAAGACACCAATGGTATCTCCCAACAACCTTGGACCTGATCTCACTGGCAAATCAGTCAATCAAACTCATTTAAGGGGGATTGTAGGTTCACTGATGTATCTAACTGCTTCCAGACCAGACATACAATTCTCAGTCTGTCTAATAGCAAGATATGAGTCCAATCCCAAAGAATCCCATCTCACTGTAACCAAAAGAATCCTCAGATACCTGAAGGGAACTCCAAGCCTTGGAATTTACTATCCAAAGTGCTAGGGTTTGATCTTAAAGGGTATTTGATAAGGTTTTAAAATGTACCTTTTTGAGGGGTCATTTAAGCCCTTATTTGATCAATTTTGTATCCGTTATTACTTAATATCGTTCCTTTTCACTTTTTAGGTATCTTGAAGGCAAAATGAATGACACTTATTCGGACGAAAAGGCAAATATCTGAAGAAAATGGCCAAAGTCAAGAATCGAGACACTCAGGCTGAAGGGGCGGCGTCAGGTGTTAACGCGCGCCGTCGCATTACTTTGTGACGGCTCAGTAGCCAAATTGCTTATTTACAAGTGACGGTGTCGGGTTTTAAAAGAGTAGGTCGTCGCAACTCGGGACGGCCTAGATTTGATCACGGCGTCGAGATGAAGGGGACGGCGTCACAAGCATAAGGTGACTCCGTCGCAAGACTAACGTGGCCAAGATGAAACCCTATTGACGGCGACGGCGTCACAAATCAAAGGTGACGCGTCGCGAATGTAATCTTATATATAGAATCCGAATTTTTTAGTTTTCAGTGTAGTCTTTTGGAGTAAAAACCTAAACCGAACCAAGGCTGTCTTGTACAGTATTTTAGGGTTCTAAACCCTATCTTACATCAAGATAAGTGTTTTACTTCATTAATTTAATTATGTCTTCAATTACTTGTGTGTATGCTTGCATGTTCTCCATGTCCGGCTAATTTACTTGTGTGTTTGCTTAGGGAATATGAAACTTAATTATTGAATATTGATTGGTTGTCTCTTATCTTAATTGTTAATGATCTAGTAATGCGATAGGTCATCCGTTGTGTAGTTAATGCTTGATTAATCTTTGTGAACCTTAGTTTATAACACCTAGAGTTGTTGTAGGCTAAACCATCCGAAGAGTACCTTAGAGTTAAAGTTTATAAATCCTAGAGACTTTGTAGGCGATAACCTTTGGTAGTTTCAAAGAGTTAGGGACAAACGCATACCCTACGACCTTAGACACACAACGCGATTAAGAATAAGGACGTGACAATTCAACCATCAATAGGAGATAATTAGGGAGTAGTAAAACCTAAGTAAACACATCTTTAAACCATCATACGAGCACACAATAATTAGACATAGACTACCCTCACCTTAGTTAATTAGATAATTAGATAATAGAAGTAATCGGTAGAAATACCAACCCCCCAAATCCAAACCCCGAGATTCGTACTTTTCCATTTCCTAAAAAACATAAAAAGATAAAAAGAATAATCTTCCTCAACCCCAACCTTAGCGTAGTAACTTCTCACTAGCATTCCTATTCCCCTAGAGAACGATATCAATTCTCGTGTCTTACCCTAATACTACACTACAACGATTAGGTTCACTGCCTAGGGTGTTGAAAAACTTGCTTGACGAAAAGGAAGTTCCTTTGACCCCGAACGCACTGCGTAAGCGTATCAAGTTTTTGGCGCCGCTGCCGGGGAATAAAATAGCTAGTTAGGAGTCCACCTCGTTTAGGTTTCTTTGCTTGATTCCTATCAAGTAAATTTTTTTCTCATTTTTAGCTTCCTCGTAGTCTATCCCCCTTCTTCGTGACCTTTGTTCGTAACCCCATCACTTTTCAACATGGAAGGTGATAACCAACCACCATTCATCAACCTACCACCAAATGACCCGCCAAGAGGCCGTACTCTTGGTGAATACTCGAGACCAAGCCACCTAGGCTATAGGAACACCATTGAGCTTCCCGACCAAGCCCAAACTACGGCCCTGCGATCCGACACCATCCGGTTGGTGCAAAACGGATAAGCATTCCATGGACTTCACTCGAAGATCCTAATCAGCATCTTAAGGATTTCCTTAAAATTGTCGATTCCATCGACCTCGATGCTACTACTCGGGAGACCACGCGTCTGCGTGTCTTCCAATTCTCTCTACGGGACCAAGCTAGTAATTGGCTTGAGCGACTTCCCGCCATCTCAAGTTGGGATGATCTCACTCTCGCTTCCTTGCTCAATTTTTCCCACCGGGGAGAACCACTAAGCTTAGGAATGACATCTTGATGTTCCAACAACGTCAAGGTGAATCTCTCTACGAAGCATGGACTCGATTCAAGGACTTACTTCATAAAGTCCCTCATCACGGCATTGATCTTTGGCTCCAAGTCCAACTCTTCTATGATCATGTCAACTTCCCCACCAAGCGATCCATTGACCAAGCGGCCGGTGGAAAACTTAGTGATCTCACCGCGGAAGAATCATGGGGTATAATAGAGGAACTTGCTCTCTATGACAACGAAAGTTGGAATGACCCCCGTGAGTTGCCCAAAACTGTTAAGGCAATCTCCTTGCCTCCCATTGATTCACAATCTTCCGACCGTAGGATACTCGAACTTGAAGATCAAGTTAAATTCCTAATGGGCTCCTACGAAAATCCTAAGTCTTCACATCAAGTGAATAAAATCACTCTACCTTGTGAGTTATGTAGTGGTCCCCATGACACTCGTGATTGCACAAGACTCCCCGAACAAGCTTTTGCGGACTATGCCTCCATGCGTACCGACGGAGCTGGAGAGAAGTGGTACACTTTCAAGCCCGAACAAAACAACTTAGGAAACTCTTACAACCCCTCATGGAGAAATCACCCTAACCTTAAGTGGAACCAAAACTCAAGCACACCCCAAAGCTCATCTAGTCCACCTAATAGGTTCAATCCTCCAAGCACCGGGAACACCACTAATCTTGAGGCAATCGCATCTAGGTTCATGTCATCTCAAGAAACTCGATTGACTAAGCTTGAAGCCGATTTTAAGCGAAGACAAGGCGAGATGACAAACAAGCTTGATGCCCTCTTAAAAGCCTTTAATGACCGGGAAATTGGAGCACTCCCAAGTGATACTATAAAGAACCCAAAAGTGAGTTTGATTTCATCGACTTCATGTTCTTGTTCACCATGGGAGAGTGCACATCCATGCCCCTCACACCCAATGGTTCACTCGGTAAATGCTATCAACAAGGGTTCCAAGCAATCCAAAATGAGGTACCAAGGCCCTGCACCATTGGTAGAACCTACTCTTGAGAAACCCGTCAACCAAGAACCCAAACCTAATCTAGAGGAGGAGTACAAGGAACTCCATCAAGAAAAACCGGTTCTTGTAGTCTTAGCTCATGCACCTTATTATAATGCTTTAAAAGAAAAATATGAGTTAGAACTTAAACTTGGAAAACATGGGTCTGCTTTTGTGCGAAATAATCTATCTAAGAAGTTAGACGATCCCGGGCTATTTACTCTTCCGTGTAGGCTTGGAACTTCCAAACCTCTCGATGCTCTAGCCGACTTAGGATCATGCATCAATCTTGTTCCGTTGTCCCTCCATAGAAGCCTTAACTTAGGTAAGATAGAACAAACGGAAACCATCTTAGGTCTAGCGGACGGTAGTGTTGCATATCCGGTAGGGATAATAAAAGACATGGTAGTACACGTATGAGAATTGACTCTTTTGGCCGACTTCCATGTGCTAGACATGAATAAGGACCCGACATGCCCATTGCTAGTAGGAAGAGGATTCTTAGCTACCGCTAGTGCCATCATTGATTGTAAGATGTCCAAAATAGTCGTTGGAGAGGGGAGTGCTAGGTCAATTTACGATGTCAAAGAGCATACGTACTACAAAGAAGAAGAAATCCCACATGAGATTAGGTTGGATAGAACGCCATCTAGATATGGACCTTGGTTAGATAAGAACTTCATAGGTCCCCAACGACCTTTCTACCTAGATGAAGCCTTTGCTAGTAAAGCAACTTTCCATGAAAAAGAAATGGCTAGGGACATGGAAGTGAACCCGTTCGAGGACGCCTTAGTATTTAGGAAGATGACCGAGTTCCTAGGAAGCTTGCCCGTCAACCTTGTCATGAATAAGTGGAAAGTTGAGAGCGATAAGCCTAAACATAAATGGGATTGGGATAGACCGCCTAGTGATGGTAATAGAGAGTGGCACATTAGGATAACAATCTATGATCCCGATGGAGAGAAGTTTGAAAAGGCATATCGAACAAAACGTACTACTAGGAACTTAAATGATAAGTTTGATCCTTATGACACTGTTAAGGATAGGTTTACTTATATCGGTACGTAAGGGCACGACTACGAGTCTAGCTACAAGACTCATAAATAAAGAAAAGCGCTTCGTGGGAGGCAACCCATGCTTAATTGTTTGCTTTTTTGTGTCATATATCTTTTATTGATTGTTTATTCTCATGTTTAAATTTGTAAAAATGCTTTACTTTGTTTTTAACCTCGTCTTAATTACATATAAAGGTATTTTACATAAAGGATAAGTGTAGGGAGGATTACACACGTTTTCAAAAGAAACGTAAACATGAGAATTTCAATTAATTAAAAGATATACATGTGTGTTTGTTGGATTCAAATGCTTGTATCGAGTCATAATGGATGTTTTGCAGAAATTTTTCTAGATTCTAAAGATGTAAATTTTTGAATTTTTTTGAAAATCGAGACCAATTTTTGTCGGGAAGGAGCAAAACAAGCGATTACTTTTCTCGTTTTCGAGCTGCTTATAAATTTCTTGGAATTTTCCAGGTCTTAATTTTCCAGAAATTCTGTAAACATCTATTCCACAAGCATTATATCCTAGTTTAGTAGAGTCTTATATATATATATATTATTACCGCCGATTTTACGCGAAGGTTTCGTTTGTTTTCTTCAAGTGTGCAGGTTTAATTTATCAAGAAGGAGATACATAAGATGAGAAGGAGCTTTTCACGCAAACGTTCTTCTTGAAGAAAAATATAACTACCACTTTACACGGATCCTACCGAGCCAATCAGGGGAGTATTAGTTTCTTTCATCTTTTATTACCTTCCATTATCATAACTTTGATACTTTCGGGGAACATTGGGGACAATGTTCAGTTTAAGTGTAGGGAGGGAAAATAAAACGGGAACTTTGAAACTATGCTTATCCTTGATTATTTGCTTTGTCCAATTGCATTTGTGTAATAAACCATGAGAAAATGTCGGTTAGGGTAATTTTGGCTCCAAATTTAAAATTTTTCATGACATATAGGAGTGGGCCATTAGTTTTAATAAAGCGTCTCACGGATAGGAAGTTATATGACTAGCACAAAAAACCCTTTACCACTTAAATTCCACCCAAAATGTGAGGATCGCCCTTAGATTAGTAGGAATTAAAGCATTCATCTTTAATGCTTAGAGTGTGAACCGGTAGTATAATAGATTCTAGAACTTGTTTTGTGATGCATCCCGAGATCGCTAGTAAGACTACACTTGTGTAGTTAGGAATAACTAAATGATAAGAGGCATTAGGATAACCCTTGTTTGATACCCGTAATATAATTACTTCTTCCACATCGGTTGTGTAATTCCCCCACACCTTTCGTTGTACTCATCTTTAGTACACGATACCCCTAGTTAACCCCTCAGAGCCTATCCTTTTAGCGGTTCTCGTGATGTTTCGGTTTTTCGAAATATCAATGAAGAGCATTGTTTACACCCCACTCCCAAATGTACACCCAAATCGCCTTAGCCTACCTTGTATGCACTCACTTTTAGTGCATTATTGTTATCACCCTAAAACCCTTAGTTCAATTATCTAGTTGCTTGCATAAGTTGCTAAGTCGAGTCATATCCTTTGTATACAGTTTTGGGACGATTGGGACTCATGGGAAAAGTTAAAGTTTATGAAATGACGGGAAGGGAACGTTAAATTCAAATTCCCTTTATTTGCGTAATAATGTACTCCAAGTATTTTGATCTTTTCAATTCGGGTCAAATTAGTGTTAGAGTAATAAAAACTCAAGTGTAGGGATGTGCCTATAAATCCCTATCATTTAGATGTTACAGTAGAGGATGGTAGAGTAAAAGTGTATGAAGAAAAAAAAATCGAAAAGAATAGAAAAACAGAAAAAGAAAAAAAATAGAGTGTAAAAAACATACGGGCTACCATCCTACATCTATCTTTAAATTTATGTTTGTTTCAGTTATCTAGAGTCTAGAGTGTCGAGTCTTGGCTTAGCAACGCCATTCTTCGCATGCTTGTAACATAAAGATTTTTGACTTGCCACCACTAAATAGCCTATCCCACCAAACCCTTTGTTTCTCTACCGTAAGCCTAACATTACAACCCTTTAAAAGACCTCTTTGATAGTCTTTCCTAGGTGCTTACGCCAAAGCGATGGAGGTTTGATCTATTCTCAAGCCTATGGTAATCTATGTACTAGGACCGGTTAATGAGTGTTTATCTTCCATTTCCAACTTGTTATATTTCATATACACTCGAGAGATGTGAGTATCCAAACACCCCATGTGAGGTGCTAGTATGTAATTTCCGTGCTTGTTATGACTTTTGCGGGGCTTATATAGTTGTGGATTGTTCTAAACCAATGCTTCATGACCCCTAATTTATAAAATAATTGGCTAAAAGCACATTTGCTTGAGGACAAGCAAATACCAAGT